>OX442415.1:11346744-11449244 GCA_949361645.1 Spongilla lacustris
AAAATCAAACTGACGATGTGACTGTTCTGCCTGAGACAGTAACAGATCTTCTTCACATATTGACTTTGTACATGCGTAGGCTACCTTAACATACATGTACACGGTATGTTAAGGCAGCCTACGCATGTCTCGTACTCAGACCATATGTATTTAACATTTCATAGTATTCATAAGGCCACTACCATAAGATTCCTTGTTTCCCATTTCCCGCCCGCACCATTATTTGGTTCCGCATGTTTTTCATTCATTATTAGATCACATGTCACGTAACATCCATTATATTAATCGTAAACATAAAAATGGCTATTTTGAACGTATCTGTTGCGTGTTTGTCTAGAAAAATCCTTGGAATATTGAAGCAGAAAACTCCTTTCGGTCGGAAGTTGCATGGTGCGACCAATGATGGGCGTGGCAACCTAGGGGTGCCCCCCCCCCCCCCCCCCCCCCCCCCCCCCCCCCCCCCCCCCCCCCCCAGCGGCGGATCCAGGATTTCTGGAAGGAGGGTCTAATAACTATATTCACAAGCGGGGGGTGGGTACTGGAGGGGGCATGCCCCATCCCGTAACAGCTAGGGGGTCTGGGGGAGCGCTGTATGCTCCCCCAGTTGGGCCTGGGGCGAAGTCCCAGCCGCTTTTTCCCTTTTGCGTTCATTTAGCATGAAAATAAGCATACTTTGAAAGTGTGTTCATTATTGATAGCTAGCAAGCGCAATATTCGAGTCGATTAATATAGCCTGCGTGAGTCAACGTGGATAAGGATAGCGAATAGAAAACTCTACGCAAAGCCACTGTGACCGTATTCAGGTCTAAACGACACACACGTTTTACTTTTAATAGTATTATATACCTATTTGATTTAGCTCTACCTGTTTCCTGATGTAAACTGATCGCTTACTACTTGCTCGCACAATATTCCATCGCGCAGCAGTAATACTAATAAAACACTGCACGCTTGGAGGGCCTTGGCTTTAGACCCCCTCCCACACACACACACACTCACACACACTTTGGGTCGAATGCTAACTCGCTAATCAGTTCACTCGCATTCACTAAACGCTTTGTTTTTCCATAGATAGTTTAGACTAAACTATCTATGGTTTTTCAACTCGTCAATCATGTAGTTAATTATTCATAAGTTAATTTATTCATAACTGGTCGGGCCGAGGGGGGGGGGGGGGGGGGGTCTTTAGACCCCTTAGACCCCCCCCCCTGGATCCGCCACTGCCCCCTCCCGCACAGCCAGGCTGGGTTGCCGCGATATATCGCGGTTACATAGACTTCTATGGGCGGGAGGCATTGGGCGGATTAAGATCCGGGCCTGCAGCTGGTTGGGGGTTAATAACCGGTCAAATGTCTACGCTACGTGGATCGATAAAAGGTCAAAACTACGTGTATGTCAAATGTGTGACCTAGTAATGATATTCACGCGTCAAATCCCCACCAAATCCCGACTTCGCCCCATGGGGCCGGGCCGGGGGGTCTTACGTATCAATGATAGGCGCCGTATTAAAATTAGCCATATTGTTTATACGCGTACATTAGCATAAGATAACTATTGCAGACTATTTTGAACTTTTGCACTGAGACATGCCCATTTTGGGGCCGAAAGTTGGTGCGGCTTGTGCGCCGGGCTAGTGTTGTTACTTGCAGGTTTACTTGCAAGCGTAAACGTATTGATAAACAATTATAATTAGTCATCGAGCGATAAAGGCGGAGATATAGCAATGCACGGAAATGTTAGAACCCTACACGCTGGACAAAGTTACGCTTAGGTTGTGTAAGATTTACTTCAGCCTTCGTATCAATCCTGCTCAGTATCTATTCAAAATGGCGGCGTATCCTAGTTTACATAAACACGACTAAATTTAGCGAACCAAGAACGTTTCAATCACATCCTAAGCATAGATGAGCAGTAGAAACGTCGTATAACATAACAGGCAAAAAAAGTCCTCTTATCCGCCCTCGTCTTCATCTCCGCCGGCCTTTCTGCTTTTTCACAAACGACCCTCTTAAGGCGAAAAATATGACGTAACTGAACTTTCCCGCTCGACAGCTGCAACTTTTATATTGTCAAGCCTGAACTTCTACGCGTCATATACGAAGTCTAAGCGCTAGAATACCCTAGCATGACAATAGGTATGAAAAAAGTACGCTCGCAGTGCTTGAATAAACAGTGATTTGCACTATGTCATAATGATGTAATCATGAACATACTTGTCGACATTTTGTCGACATCATGAAAATATGTTTTCTTGTGTAGGCTGCCTTAATATCCCTGAGTAACTACAGAACTAACATTGTACATGTATTAAGGGTGTATACGGGATGCTGTCGGGATTGAATTGTATGTGTCCACCCATGCAGCTCTCTACAGTACATATCAATCATGTACATTTATCTGCTCTGTGCGAAGCGTGGTAGGTATATTCAAATGGAATGCGATATATGTACGTGATTTCACCCTCCGTACTCAGGATCAGCTACCTCCTTCACTACTAATCCCAGCAATGTGACCTCATGTCTTGGTTCAAGTGCTGTTTTTACATGTTCTACCAACCAGCAAATAGGGCTTCAGTGGGTAATTAATAATAATGATCCCTCATTTGTGAGCAGTGCACAAGTAGTACAATCTGCCGGTACTCAATCCACATTGAAAGTACCTACTATAAGTGTTCCCCAAGGTACAATTGTTCAGTGCTATTATGTCCAGGGCAATACACCTTTCCTTTCTTTTCCTGCAAATTTGTTTGTGCAAGGTTTGTGGTGTTTCACTGACTTTGTCTCTGTCCCTTATTATATTGTACTCTCCACCAGCTCCTCCCTCTGCTCCCACTGACCTCACCACTACTACACTCAATGCTACCTCTGTCATACTGGCCTGGGCCTACAGTCCCCAGTCCCCTGCCCCCTCCTACATAGTATTGGTCACCAACAGTAGTAGAGCATCAGTGTTCAGTAGGACAGTGATGGAGCCACCTGTGATCATCACCACTCCAGACCCATGTGGCAACTGTTACTGCTACATACACCTCAGTTGTCAACTGTTCTGGGAATGGTACAACAATAACCATAGTAGGAGGTAACCATTGGTAAAAAAGTACTTTAAGTTACATGTACTTCACTCATGTTCATATGCATGTACTTGTGCATGGTCTAACTCCCACAATGAAGAAAAATAAAGTCCATATGATTGTGTTTATCAGTATGCAATCTTTTATTTGCCACCATGCACATATCTGTGCAGTGTTTGTACATGCCAGGTGTCTACTTGATGGGGACATAATAGTATAATGTCAGGGGTGGGCATTAATAGAACTAATTAATATTCATAGCATTCTAACTGTATTCACAATGAACAAACATGCATGTACTACACCACCTATAGTTTCCAGCAACCTTACAACATAACCATATTGTTTGTGCTTAAGAAAGAAACAGAACCATGGAGCTTCCCCCCCCCCCCCCCCCCCCCCCCCCCCCCCACCTGTAACTGTCCTGTAAGGCAAATAAAGTATGATGGTATTAAATTTACCCCACCCCTCTAAGTCGCCACAAAAATTGATGAGTTTGCTTTCTGGATGGTGCAATGATTCCGGCTGGTGCAATGATTCCGGCTGATGGTATAAAACACACCATAGTGCACAAGCAGAGTAAGTACTAAGTATGAAATAATTTGTCACTTATAATTACATGCCCTGGCAAAGGTACATATAGAAAATGCGTGAAATCGTTTAGAAAGCATTGCGTGATTGAATAGAAAATCACCCAATATAACATGCTTGTATTGATTTTCGTGTGATTTTCTATTCAATCACCAGTGATTTTTATGATTCGACCCCTGTGGTACGCTGACTGGCGATTGAATCATTTAGATATAGATGGGTAGAGAAACGCACTATTAATCTTCACCAACACACATACACACTACGATATATACGGAACGCAAAAAGTTATAAATAGGTCTATGTACACACGCCTACAGGTCTTCCAGACCATCATTCTATTGCAGATGGAGCACTGTTCATTATATTGATAAAGACGACGATACTTCATTTTCAATACTTTGAGACGCGTTACATTTAGGCCATGCAACATTGACAATCGAGCCCAAAAGTCCCTCCGTGTATAAATAGAAATACGAGAAATTAGATTATGGAAATGTACACGGACCAAAGGAATATGCTTGTATTACATCTTGTGCAGTAGGATGTTGAAAAGGCTTAATAACTTGAAATCAATATTACTCTAAGTTATAAAATCAATTGACATTCTTGAATAACTTTGATAATAGAGGGCTTTGAATATTATAAGGGTTTTGGATACAATTACCTCTAATTAGCCTAATATGTATTAAAGAAATGAAGTAGCTTGTTAATTTCAATCTTGATTTTAAAGCTAGTGTTGTGGACAACAAGTATTGTTAAGCCACATACAGAACAATAAAATCAATTAATCATTTGTCATTTTTAAATATTGTATGTACTCTGAGTTTGAGATTTATTTTGGACTATATTGTAAAGTACTTCTTTTTTAAAATACATGTTAGGCTGATATATGACAAACAGGATGGATAACATGTACAACTATGATACATGATTATGATACACGAATACACTAACTACAAAGTTAAGTTTAGGTACATGTATCGCCCTCCTGGTTGATATATCTTAAGAGGAGAGACCGGGCATTGGCCCGCACAAGTGTTAAGTTCAGGCGGCCATACAAGTTAGAGACCACCTTGGACTTGGGGGTGCTGGTCCTTGTGGCAAGGAGTGAAGCAAGTCTTGAGAAAGCTTGGATAGCTTCCCTTCCCCACGCTCCATATGATTCCACCACAAGGGGAATGCAAATCCATCCCAGCTCAGAGCACTTAGCATCATTAGCTGAGTGCTGTCTTAGCTCTGCAGCAACTGCTGCTGACCCTGCTGTGAGACCCGCTTCAGAGAGAAGGGATGGGTTTAGCGGGGAAGTCACAGAAAGGTCAAAAGCAGCAGGCTTGCCACAGAGCCAATTAGAAGCTAGGATGTCAGCAGGATGTGTGTGCAAGAGGTCACGTCCCAGTCCACTGCCGGCTTCTGCCTTGGCACTGATGCAGGCACGATGGCATGTTTGGAGCACTACGTCTCTGAGTTTATTGTGCCTGGATACAGCATCACCACCTCGCTTACATGTCAAGGCATGGTGACCTAGGGGATCCAAAGCATGTTCTGGGCACAAAGCACAGGGAGGAGAGCCAGGTGAGGTGTCTAGCCCTAGCCACCACTTGATGGCCATTTGGTGTTCATTGGGATCTAGACTTAGACCCAGGCCTGGGGATGGGATAGCAGAGAGCCATGAAGAGGCATGGGGCGAAGACACTGACAGGAGACGAGCCTTGTCAGCTGTAGAGCTCTCTGAAAGAAGATAGTAAATTGAGCAGACTCTACTGTGGCTGACAAAGTGTGCTGTCGACAAGGTGTAGTGGCCAGACTGCACAGCCACTCTCAGGGGATACAGACGTGCTGTACGAATTGACTGCCTCAACCAGGAAATTATCTGAAGGTGAGGCACGGCCTGCAGTACTGATGGATGCAATAAATGCTGCAGTAGAGTGGTGTGCTAATGAGCGGAGCCCCAGGCCACCTCTGCTTAAACTCAACTGGGCCTGCTTCCAAGATCTTTCAGTAGTGTCAATAGTTTGGCACTCTGTGAAGGTGTGTCTGACCTGCTGATCAAAGGCATGCAGCTCATCTAATGCCAGGGATGGAGGAGTGGACCGTACAACGTGGACTAATTTTGTAAATCCACCACACATGCGCAGCAAAATGAGAGCAATCTGAGGATCGCATGAGCCAAGCTTCTGCAGTGAGGATAGCAATATGGAGGCAGCAGCACGTTTGGAGGCAATAAAGGATGAGCAAAAGGCCACATCCCCTATGGGGGCTCCAAGGATGGTAAGGTTGGGTGTGCAAGATATGTTCATCTCTGAAGGAAATAAGCTCAGGTCACCTTGACTGAAAAGCTCACATTTGGGTGGATTTAAATGAAGCCCCAGTGAGGGACCAAAATCCTGAAGAAGATGTACCACATGCTGGACAGAGGAAGGTGGACCGGCCACCACCCCATCATCCAGAAACCAAGCATTAAAAAGTAGATCTTGACGGCTAATTATTGCAAGCAAATACCATGAATAACCAAAAGAAGTATAATTACAAAAACCAAAAAGTGCACTTCGCTGCATGCTTTACTTTAGACAACTGGAACTGTTTAAATTTCTTAGCTAAATACATGTAGACCCTGAATATAATTTGAGTGTGACAACTCACCCTATGCCATATACTGAGACACCCATTCCAGTGTTGACAATGTTCGTATTTGTTGCTCACCTGAAATTCTTCATAGGGTTGCCATTACCCCCCTGTATTGCTCATTATTTTATAAAGGAGAGCTTATACTCAGTACAAACAACTATGCTGCAAAAGCTATAATCCTTCAGCTTGCAATATCACTAACTATTTCATGAATGCATTATTTTTTGTAACTCATTGAGGATATAACGTAAAGGAATTGTTTTATATATGCCAATGAAACTTCCCTCTCTTTATTCAGTATTGTGTACATATCCTCATATGCCTTTATAAATTCCTATCTCATTGTCGGTAAGTTTGTAAGTCCTCGCTGGCAAAATGTTAGCACCTGCTCTCCACAGCATTCACTGCATTTACTAAGAATCCGAACAATGTGACCACATGTATTGGATCAAATGCTTTGTTTATGTGTGAAGTGAATGTGACCAATGTGGCTATACATTGGACAGTCAATGGAGCTTCAATAACTGACCCAACTCCATCATCTACCTTGTCTATACCTGCAACTAGTGGAGCATCTGTCCAGTGCTATTATGGCACCTTCTTACACCCAATTGCATTGAGTTTTCCTGCCTTCCTAACAGTACGTACTAGGTTAGTGTAATGAACATGTATCCACATTCACCACATGTTCAATGTACCTTCCCCAGCTCCTCCCTCTGCTCCCACTAACCTCACTAACACCAAACTCAATGCTACTTCTGTCATACTGGCCTGGGCCTACAATGCCCAGTCCCCAGCCCTCTCCTACATACTATTGGTCACCAGCAGCACTGGAGCATCAGTGTTCAGTAGGACAGTGATGGAGCCACCTGTGATCATCACCACTCCAGACCCATGTGACCACTATGAGGCAACTGTTACTACTACATACACCTCAGTTGTCAACTGTTCTGGGAATGGTGCAACAATAACCATAGTAGGAGGTAACGATTTTAAGACTTGTTTATACTTCTTCAACAAACTTATACATGTCTAATATACATATATAACACATCAAGAATGTATTATTCAACAGATGGGTTTGTCTATCAAGGAAAATTGTAGACAAATTAACCTCAAATATCATTGCTAGATGCTCTAATAACGCATGCTTAAATGTTGACAAATTATTAATCAAAGATTAAAATTAAAGCAAATGAATTAATAATTCCCGATAAAATTCATACCATTACTGGAATTTTAATGATACCCCTACCCCTAAATCAAGTACATTGCAAAAATCAAATTCTAAACGGAGGTTGTTAATATGAAGATTTTAACTAACCACCCACCCTACATTTATTAACATTAATAGGGGTCTTGAGACTTTTATCAACATTTTAATTAACCATTAAAGATCATATTAATTTTATTTCACCAGCATATCTTCTTTTGTTGTTAGAACTTTAAACCCACAATTACAAGTTAGTTAACTGCTTGTGGTTAATTTATAAACAAATTTCCTTGGTTGAGAAACACCTATATCATCCAAAATTGAATTGTGATTGACAACATACAAGATGTTTTGGCCACTATGCTATGCAGGATTTGATCACCATTCCTATTTCCACCTCACTCTGTGCTGCTGTAATCTTTTGTACTGTGCATGTCCATGTACATGTAAGCTTTAATTAATGTTTGCAGAACATTGCTTGGCACTGGTTGAGCCTTTCACATAATGTGATCTTATACTTTTGCCCATACATTCTCATTGACTAGCAATGTCATTCATTGTCTGTTGGCAGCATTGTATGATGGCCTGCCTCCATTCTTCATCCTCCTTGCACAGTTCTATCAGTACAATACCATTAGCACACTAAAAATCTGTATTTGCGTGCCTGTGGTGATATCCATACACATGTCCAAGGAAGGGGGTTTGCGCACTACTTTTGCATTCTGGAAGGGAGTGGTTATAATGGGCATGTAGGTGCATGTATGACATGATGGGTGACAGCACATTTGAATTCAAAAGCCTTATCTTCACAAGGCAATCACTACTATCATTGTGTTCCTTTTGCTGTGTGTATATATGTACAGGAAGCGCATGTAGTGAGCTGAGTGAGCACATTTGTATGTACATGCTTACATGCTTGGTGACATCATGTTGGATACCTGGTCCATCATGGTTAGTAATAACAATGGTACTTATGATGAGCAGAGTGTACAAGCAAATCACTGACTTGAATTGAGTGTTCATCACAGATTGGACGAGAGTCAGCTGTGAGCATGACATCTACCAATGCACAATGATAATCGATACTAATTATTCTTCCTCCCTCTCTTCTCTCATCTTTCTCTTTTTTTCTTTCTCTCACTCTTTCTTTTTCCCTTCCACATTCATTTACGCATCAATTTATAACTTTAGCCTATTCAGCCTCACCTCTGGTACCCATGTGCATGCATAGTATAGTAGTATCCAAAATGGTAAATCTACATGTACGAATGATTTTATTTTAATACAATATCTATTTCAAAGTACATGCAATCGATTTACATGTAGTAACTCTCATATAGGTTTCGTGCCTAATCCCGCACATAACTCGCGTACCGAGAAACGGACGTGTAGCTATTTGACGCTATCGAACCAGAAGGCAAAGACGGTCATTTTCATGTTTTGTTCAAGTCACCAGAAGAGAACTATAACGCTCGTACTGTTCTCGTACCCAGACTTATTTTTTGAGCAAGGCCTAACATAACTGTAAACATTGTGTTGCTAGGCAATAAACATGTCATTACAACGGCTGGATATCTTTGTCACACAAATGTATGTACGGGTTGTACAGTATACTATAGTCAATAATTACAAGGAAATAATTTCAGAGAGAATGTTTTTATACCTTCTATTTACAATATTCCATATGATACTAATAAATGCAAGAATGAATGTATTTTAATTTATAGTCATGTGTTTGTCAAAATGGTGCGTGCATGTGTAAAACGGCTCCCTTGACGACCTCAAACTGGTTATACACAATGTCGTTCAAGGAGAGGGAGTTGTGAGCCATCATCTAAGTGCCTTTCCTAATGTAAAATGATTTATAAACATGAACACTACAATAAAAGCATTACCTTTGTGGATGTAAATATGAAAACTGTTGTCAGTAGTAACGTATAGTATAGTTGTGTGCTATAGGTGATATAGTGCAGCTATGTAAATATGTATCATTTGCACCTGGCCATCACAACCCTCTACTACCCTTTCCTATTTTCCTTTATTTTTTATGCATCAATCAAGGTTTTTTTGATTTTGTTCTATGTTGCAACACTGAAATATTTACTGGTACTTGTTGCTTTTATCAATCGTCTTCAGATTCGCCATCTTCAGTACCGAGTAATCATGTTGCTGTAGCACTTCAATACCCTGTCACCTCAAATGATAATGTCAGTGTGGTATTCAATTTACCTGTAAGTTATATTATAAAGTACATGCTGTACAAAACTTGCACTGTGCAGTAGAATACGACGTTTCACATAGCCTGCATGAAATCCATAACCATTTGCATGCACTTATACCTATCACTAATATATCAGTTAAAATTGCCCCTCGCGTTTATATTTTTTTAATGTTATAAAATCTATAGCGTTTAGATCACTACAACTTCTCAATTGTTAATGCTAACGTCTTCCTATTTTCAGCACTTCATAATACATCATTTCTCTGTAATAAATTACATTTTGGTGTCTTATACTTGCTCCGTGCCAGTATTACAACATTCGATACCACACCGGGTTCAGACCCGCCATAACTTTCTGTCAAATCGCTTCAAATTCGGTTTGTACGTAGAGAGGTCCCTTCGCTATTGGATTGTTCTGTTCGTTAATTTTGATGCCGTCCGTTACGGAGATACAGTTGAACACATTTTTGCGCTCGATTCGTGCCATTATGATTTGGGGATTACATCATTGGCGCGAATCGAGCGCGAAAATATGCACATAGGTTGTTCAACTGTATTTGCGTAACGGATGGCATAAAACTGAATTAACTGACAGAACAATCCAATAACTAAGGGACCGCTCTACCTACAAACCGAATTTGAAGCGATTTGCAATACTGGCCGGAGCACGTGCAAGACACCAAAATGTATTTTACAATAGTGCAACGGTGTCGTATGAAGTTTTGAATAGGAAGACGATAGCGTTAACCATTGGGAAGTTGTAATGATCCAAACGCAAAGGATTTTTATAACTTTTTTATACATGTATATACACGAGGGGCAATTTTATATAACTAAATTGGTACTATCCAAGGAATGGAACTTTGGCTTGAATGTTTTTACCACATGATAAAGCAATTTCATGCATCTGGCATGAAATATTGGTTATCCTCATTGTGCATGTATATGCTCCCATGTTCCACTTTACATGAAGCTGTATGATCTCTAAGCCCAGCATGAATTTTTGACAGATTGGGGTTGCGTCTTTATTATATCTTGTGCTTAGGATGATGCAATATAGTGTAGAGCAAAGGGACCGAATGTGGAACGCACCCCTATTAAGGAACACTAAATCTCATTAAAAATTTAATCAAAGTTATGGGTTTGCAATGTTGGATCATACGCAAATCAATGAATCTGATCGACCCACTAGTTGCTGGATAAATATCCTTTGGTAAGCTAGGAGTGCAGCATTGTGCTCCTTTGCGACCTCCTGATTTCATTATAGCGTTCATGTACTCTAATGCAGCGTTTTCTTCTAGAGCTGCTTTTCTTTTTCTGCGTCGCTCTTCTTTCTCAGCTATCTCTCTCCTCTTCATATCCTCAGCAGCCTTAAATTCATCGATCCATTGTGCTGAAGTCATGCACTGAGCTGAACCTTTCAAACGCTTAAATTGAGTACTTGTAGTAGGGATATAGCGTTGTCCTGTGGATCTAATCTTTCGCCATCTGAATTATCAGTGGTACTTTCTGAACTTTGAGAAGAGGTCCATTCAGCATGTTGCACCTGCTCAGGACATACTGCACATGCAGCCACATAGATGGAGTGGTACTGAATTGACAATTTTAGGCATAACTGCAGATCTTCTTCTGTTGTCATTGCAGCAGCCTTGAGATCAACCCGCCTCTTCACCTCTTGTGCCACACCATCCTCAATAAAGCTTACAATGGTCAGGAAGAGCATCTACCCCACGTAGTGGAGACAGGCCTGTCGTTTATTGGCCATAATTAGGCAACCAGAGGATAGACGTTTCATTTTTTAGCTAGTAGCACCCGCCCCCTCCCCAAAGTAAACCCCCATGCGGTTGAGTGTTTATATAACAACCCTTTGATGTGGTTGTTCCTTATTCGGTACCTTTCCCATACATTGAGGTATGTTTGCCGAAAAGTGAGTTTTCGGTACCAGGATTCATAAAACCTTTCCTATGGTTAGTATAGTTGTAATCTACGTTAAATTCTCTATCCAACGGTGTTTAAATTATCTCTCTAGCATGCATAGTTTGTCTGCAGCAGTCAAGGGAAGTTGGTTGTTCCTTAATAGGTTCCTTTGCTCTATGCATGTGCAATATAGAGATGTGGTTGAAGCAATGATGAAATACACACCGTACTTCATCTAACTGAAATAGTTACGCAATAATGAAGGCATACTAATTTGTTCACAAAGTGATTGTGTAATGCATTAAACATTAGAGACAAGCATTTTGAACTACTGTGTTTCATTATGCACAGTACAAAAATATTGAAAACTGAGGCATTGAATTTCAATGATCACATGTTACTATCATTGCACTCTAGTATCAACCAGGTATATGTTACTTCAAAGCAATGGTTTGGGCTGCAAATGAAATCAAAGTGCAATTTTTGAAGCCATATTCATCCAATGGAGATCAATTCAATATCACTCTCTCCTTACCTCTCAATGGACACTTCAACATCACTATCACTGCATACAATCACTATGGAAATGCTACATTGATTGTTGCTGCTATAAGTATGTTACTACAGAATGCGATGGCCCAATTGTATCATTTTTCAGGTCTTTCATGAAAATGTTGTCCTACAATAATACTTCAATTAAAAATAGTATAGATATACTATGTTTTAGAAAGGGAAAATGAGTATTGTAAAGGTTTTCTTGTGTATGTATTTGAAATTCATGTAACATATGTAAACCTTATAGGCACATTTGATGTGATTGGTGTGACTGCCAATGCCACATCTTCTACTGGACTGGTGTGTCTCTTCAACCCTGGCTCACTAGCCATAGGATGTTTGGTGTATCTAACAGATACAGCTACTGGTGCAATATACTGCAAAGTGGTTGAGAGATCATTAAGCATACATCTTAACATGTCCTTATGTCCCTCCAACTCATCCAATGGTCCTCTAAGTGTCGGGGTGTACTCAGTAGAGGTCTATGATATTGAGAGTGACGGTTCTGTGTTGACAGTACCAGCAATCATGGAAAGTTATATAACTGTGTTTGGACCTTCTTTTCCTACCTATAAGCACACAAATAATAAGTGAGTGATGCATTCTATTACTGTTTACATGCGGTATAGATTATTATGGTGTATTTACTCCAACTTCTCTCTTTATGTCAGATGAAGCTTCAATGCCACCTCTGGCGGGTAAGATATAAATTCCCATATTGATGATCATGCAACACTGCAAGAAGCCTTTCATTACGCTTCTTTGCATAGAATGTCGTCCTTGAGGCCAACAAAACTATCAGTCATCTCTGGACCCATTCTGATCCAACTGTCTGAACTGTGTGAAAATTTAGGGAGAGGGTTGGACTTGTCTGTGATGGGTACCTGCCAAAACCCACTGCTGGCATCCCATCTGCTATGCTTATTGGTTTACTCTCCCTCTATGCTTGCATATATTACCTGCCCCCACACCCTCTATATGTCTTTATGTGCCCTGCCTTGCTCCATGGTTCTTCCATCCATGTCGAAAGTGCAAACTAATCATAACATGCATTGTTTACTATTACAATAGGTTCCTGCCTGTGCTTGCCTTGTCCTCTCAATGTCAATTGCATTATTCATACTAGTTTTATTCCATTGCTTTTAACATTTAAGTTACTCCAACTGCTACTTCAACCACTTCTCAACAACTTTCCAGGGTACAGTAGACACCAAAATAAGTCATGTTCTGTGTGATAGTGTTGATGTAGGATATTCTTATTTTTGCCAATCACTTGATTACCTGGCCACAGATGTAAACTATAAAATATTGGACTAATGTGCTACTGTTGTAGAGCTACAATACTCCCACATCTTAAATTAGACTGCCTTACTGTACAAACATTCCCAGATTCATAAAGTGCATACAAATGTCACATTCAATTTATCCGTGTCCAGTTAGGGTCCTTTTGCTGGGGGCAACACTTCTTATTTGGCATCCTATTAATTAAGTTTGATATAAAATATATGTAATTTAATATAGCTTACAAAATGTTATTTTTAAATTGACAATGATAATAGTTACATTGATAAATAATTATTAAAGAGTACTTTATAATGTATTTATTATACATCAAAGTATTCATTTTCAGTGCTGATGGCAGCAATTATTGTACCAGTCTCCATTGCCACTTTGGTTCTGCTGTTACTAATAAGTGCTGTTATAATTCATCGAAAACACCATATTAGGTACGAATTCTCAAACATAACATCCAAGATACTGCAATACATAATCTTATACACTGCATATTTCGTACATGTGCATAATTAAATGACATTCTAAAGGTTCTAACACCAATGAATGTAAAACTTACAATATACGTTCCTTATTTCCAAAGGGCTAAAGAACTGCAGGATATTCCTGTTATATTTGATGGCCTCAGTAATCTCAGTTTTGGTAGGTTGTACTGTAGACATGCATGTGGGCATACAGCAACTGCACTTGATGGCTATACTGTACATAATGATTGGGATAGGAATAACTGAGAGGCCAATTCAAATGACACCTCAAGTCATAAAGTTTTATGGATCACAGTTCAATGATATCTTGACTCCTTTTGAAAAATTGAGAATTGAAAGCAAACCATTTGGTGAAGGTACTCGCTAATCAAAACAATGTATTACAGATCTGATTGTTTACATGTGTATGCACACACTGCCTTCTAATTATGCAGGAGCGTTTGGTGTTGTATATTGTGCAATTCTAACAGCAGATGATAGCCAGCCTCAAGAGGTTGCTGTGAAGCTGGTAAAAGGTATCAGTGTATAGAACATGTGAGGTCCATATTAAGCCTACCAGATACTGTGTATGCAGATTGATCTATACGACTAATAATATTTCATAGCAAAAGGAAAAATAATATGTGTATTAGGATCTTTGTCTAGCTAAAATGGTTTATAACTTTGTGAAACAGCCCTATTGTAAGTCAAATTTACTACATAGTAAACTTTTGGTAATTTCTCTGTTTCCTAAAATTATGTAGGCTAAGTATAGGTATACAGTGGCACAAAAATGGTCCAGGTGAAAGTATGTTGGACCATTTTATAACTACTATAGGCAAGTTACAACCAATTCTTGTATAGCATTTTGGTCACAAATAATCAACCCCCTGAACTGTTTTGGAAAAATCAAGTGGATTTGGTGCTTGGTTAACTGAAAAAATTATATCTGACCTATAAAATACGATACATGGAATATTTACCTATACATATTTACACCACACGTGATTAACCAATAAACAAACTAATAAACCAATTTATAAACCTCGATCCATATCTTCACTTGCTCTTAAGCAGAAAAAAGGAATATTGGTCATTCAACTGATCCTATTGATGGATTAGGAGTGAAAGAAAATTTAGCTTACCACCGGTAAATTATCCAATTGCACCAAGAAGGGTGAAACTGTTGTAGACCTTTATACCAATACAAATGGAAACATGAACAATGACTTGTAACCCTATTTTATGAGGTCCAAGATTCGTTTGCATTTGGTGGGCAATCAACTTATACTCATTGCAGCGCATTGTGTAATAATATAATAAGAGAAGTGGCACTGACATCTGTATACAGTATCTTTTAAGAAGATCAATTGCAAAATATATATATATAAAATAATTCTGTCCCTCACACTTCCAGATATACATTCCAAATCCGATATGAAAAGCTTTATGGAAGAATGTGTTCGAATGAAGAGTTTCAAGCATCCTAATATTTTAGGATTGCGGGGAATGTGCCTGGACTCACCAGATAAGCTACCACGTATGGTGCTTCCATCCATGGCTAATGGGAACCTCAAAAGGTATCTGCAGCTATCTAGAGGATACTCAAAAATAAGTACGTATCCTATGGTAAGAATCAACAATCAGTCATTTGTCTGATTGGGTGCAGTCTGATACAATATTATATGTATTTTTTTACATGCTACATAAACCATTCTTCTAAATTGCTTAGGGATTGTCTGAGCTCATACTGACTTCTATGTGCTTGGACATAGCCAGAGGTATGAATTACTTGGCGGATCGAAGATTTGTACATAGAGATCTTGCCGCAAGGAACTGTATGTGAGTGCAATATTACACTAATAACATAAGGTACTGTTCATTTAAATATTACCAAAGCAGCATGAGTAAACCAAAACTACATGTACGCCGATTAACCGCATCAGTTACAAAAAATCTCGCACATAATTAGGTACTTTAATAAATTGCGTTTGCGTAGGCGGAAACTGGTGATCTCGAAAGTTGTGACCGTATTTAGGATTTCTCTACGAGTGCTTAAGAAGACGCGCGCTTTGTAAAGTTGTTTGCAAGGTATTTAGGACTTTATTGCTACAATACAGAACAAAAGGAGTTGCCCGATAGTGCCGATACACTATTGGTATCTACATGTAAGCCAGCATACGGCGTTATTTTGTGTGCCTCGTTGATTTCCATATAGTAATCGGTCGCGATTAGCCATTCCCTAGATTCTTAAATCACTCACTTGAGGAAGCGTTTCCCATGTTTATTAGGTCCTAGCCTATATCAGGATAAAATTTCATGAGCTTTGGATGGTGCCCAAGGGTCCATTTATCGGCACAGGTGTTTACTGTTGGATTGCTTAGAGCTTGACATAATAATGCTTAACCTGGTATTTCTGTGTTAGAGCCCTGTGAATTAAACTTATTTTTTGTATTTTCAACGCATACACAATCTATTTTGTTTATGTGTCAAAGAGTTGTGTGATAGTTCTATTTAATACGCACCGAATTCGTCAAGGCACGCGTTAGTTATGGAAAATATTATACAGCATGGACCGCCATATCATTAAAAACAGCTCAATCATCATAATATGATGGTGCCCACACAGCGTATTTTTCAAGACAATATTTTCATGTTATTGTATCCTAGCTATGCAGTAACATTGAGAAATACATCTACCCATAACCAGCATATGCCCAGTTATTGAAGTAGCTTTGGATCAAATGGCAGGTGCTCTCCCTGAACCTTGAACTACAAAATTCTGCATGCTACAACAGAACAAGATAAGATAATAGATATTGTAGTACACTAGCTATTTGAAGTATGTGTAACATAGTAGACACAGTTGCATGGCTACCTTGAAGGTACTTTAGCTCATCTATATCACCATCCATTGTTCACCAAGTATGTTTGCTGAACACAATGCACCCTTGGCCTGGCTGATTACCTTTATAGAAAAGCATCTGATATTAAATGATGGAAACGTAAGATGTATAAAATTAATGGAACAATGCAGTGGTTGTGTGCACACTCTCAGAACAAGCAAGAAAATATAGCCTGGTTAAATTTTGCATCTGACAAGCTTAGAGAGTAAAGTTAGTTAGTAAACAACATGAACACAACATTTCAATATTGCAAGATCAGCAACTTAAAGATAAGATTCAAAAGAAGGAGAACAGTTCAAGGAGGAAGATAGAAAAGTAGTTGCAATGTGTGGCAGAAAAGGAAGTTAGAATTATCAAATGAGTTTCCTAATATCTCATAATGAAAAACAAAATTAATGTAACATTTTTGAAGCGTTTTATCCAACGTTTCTGTTATTTGTAATAATAAAATAATGAAGGTAAGCATAAACAATGCACAATAAGTAACTATACTAATAAAACGATACAGAATCCATAACAGAAGAGCATTTCCACATTGTACTGCAACTGACTAGCCTTTGTAGCAAGTAAGAGCCTACATTGCACTCTCCTGATGCCTGCCTAAGGTGATGGTCAAGCTCTCTCCTGATGTCTCAATGGCTATGGGTGTGATCAGTTATTAATGGTCTGTATATTGAACATGCACCTATGGTATGTGGATCATCAAAATGTGCTATACAATGGACATATAATATGTGTAAATCAATCAAAGAAGTCTCAAGTTCCTAAAGTAATTATTACACATTGGAAGATTGATGAATGTGAATAAATAGGGGAGAACATTATGATATCGCTATACGGGCTATTGCCGTATTGCAGCTAGATTATATAATGAGATACCTAAATTTAGTTGCAATGTGTATTTGACACTGTGAGCCTTATCAAGAGTATCTATGTTGTATTTTATGCAATTGTGGCATCATTATCTTGAATACTTGTACAGCAGCTGCACGGAGAAGTCAAGCGGTCACAGTTTTTTATATCGCGGTCCATTCACATTGCGTACATTGTTAGTCACCAGCGACGTAATGTTTGAAACGTTATAACTTTTGAAATATTAATCTGTTTTCCGATATTTTTGATGCATTCAATTTGCTCTTTTAGGCTATGCATAAAAGTTCTAGTTTTATTCATTTTCAAAAATTTATTAAAGTACCTAACATAATACATGCATGTGAGCCTGTAGGTCCTGTAGATATTGTTTGTATCCAATCTCTGGTCCTAGTTAAATTTACGTCAAAGACTGCATGACCTTTCCAAGTATTGTCAAACCCACAACTACATCGTATTCGATAATATTGAGTGATCGCATTTAGAAATTGCCCCAGAGTGGCCCAGACAATAAACATGGATGGATTACATCACTGCTACCATAGATATAGAATAAAGGGATTGGAAACGGTAAAGATTACGGGATTCATCCGCATTTCGTAATTCCGTAAATTTGTGTTCCTAAGGCAGCGTTGACTGTCTGCTATACATGTAAACGATCCTTTGAAGGGCTATTTTGATGACGAGAGAGGAGTTAGACACTCATAGAATGAAGCTGTCTAAAAAAACAGCCAAAGTCATACATGTACTTGACCCAAGTGCCAATGACCACCGTACGTGATGGCTAGCTAGAACAAGCGTGCACGAAAGCCTTGCCGAGAAAGTAGATACAAGCTTTATGCTCTTTAAAACACTTTCTTTGAAGGCCTCCAGTTTTTTACGATTCCCCATTGATTTTGTTGTTGTTGGAATTTTCTCTTCCTATTCTTGCGCGATCGACCCAACGAAGCTTGCTAGCCATTTGCTACTGTAACACATACACAACATACAAGAGATATTGATCACGCCACTCAATATGTATGTCTGATTCAATATATGCACTCAAATACTCTAGAATTTAAACCACTTTTCTAGGAAAATTACACAAAAGGTACGCTTTTTGGACATCATAAGCGGACAAATTCCCTATTTACGACGTCAAACCTCTTCATAGAGACTCCTAAACATTACAACGCCACACTACCTACTACGTACTCTATATGTGAACTCATAAAATGGATTTACAATGTTGCTAGTGTCCAGGAAAATCACACAACCACTACCCGATCAGGTTGCAGCTACGATCGCTGTCTGCCTCAGCTGAGATGTCTGTAAAGAATGGCTATATGCTTTTTGGTTGTCAGAAAGGTTGCTCTCATACAGTAAAAAGTTAAACACCACTAAAGAAGCTCTTTAAGTAAGGATGCTCAATAGCTCACACGCCCACTACAAGCGAAGTACGGTCATGTAACGGAACGTGACGTCACGTCACGTAAATGTATATACCGTTTCCAATCCCTTTATTCTATTATCTATGCTGCTACCATAGATAATAGAATTATCTATGCTGCTACGAGCAGCTGAGAATTGGTGGCGTCATTTAATTTTAGCTATAAATAGTGAAAACTCTTTGGACTTGGTCAGTTTCAGACAAATTAGACTGGCGTACGTTAACCCTCGCGTTTTTTCGAGGCCTAGGGTGTGGCTACAAAGGCAAATGTGGTCAGTGTCATATATGTATGTATATGTTATGTCGCCAACCCATCATTTATCCGTTCTCAGTTGTATTATTATTTTAAATTATTCCGGACATTTCAAATTCCATATAACCGATTTATGCATTTATATGGTTGGTACTAAACAGTTTCATACCCAGACCCCAGCAAGTGTATACATACTTGTCTATTTGGGCTGCGCCCACGTAATATACTTAAGCTAGCTATCGCCTATCTGAAACGAATATCAGGCTTCGAGAAACTACACGTTTCCTGCTTAGCCAATGGTAATTTTTTTATTTATAATAATAGAATACATACGATGCAGCAGGATAAATAAATGCACGCTATAACGCACAACAAAAACAAGGATGCATGCAAGGCCATTTCAGTAGGAACCACATTCCTAGCCAGTATGGCCTTTGCGATGGTTCTCACCTGGGTGATATTTAGCCTCCCAAACATGTCACTGATCTTCGCAAGCACGTGGATCGGCTGGAGACGAGTGAAACGTATCTTAATCAAGACTAATCATTCCTTGTGAGCATCGGAAATCCTTTTCTTGTACACAGTGAACCTTCTTACTTGTACTGACAATATTGTATATGTGAAATGCAATTTATATGTTACGGCCCGGTTTGAATCCGTGACCCGATTTAAATCCGGTCAACCCGATTTAAAGCGGGTCGGGAGTTAAAATCCGGTCAACCGGATTTTCATCATACACATGTATGTGGCTGAGATTGTTGGTGTCAGTGAGTCTGAATTTGACGCAATCTTATCAGAGAAATTCCCTCCTAACGGAAAGAGAGGAACTAGCGGCGTGTACTATTGAGCCTTTAGTGAGAGTGTAAAACAATCTCTTCAGATCCTGTTTCGTGCAACACAAAGTGCGACAGTTCATCAAGAGAAACAAATTCCAGCTAATGAATTTGACGTGCCTTGATGCAGAGGGCGGCCTCGTTGTTCCCACCAAGGAGCAGGTACTATATAAATAGTAGTATCTGACGCGCCGGGTGTTAGAATTTATGTGAATTCAGTGATACAAATATGTTCATAATTCTGTCGTCTGGCCATGCATGGTAAGAATGCATATTACACCAACAAATTCCAGTCCAGTCGAAATAAGCAATCCGAATAATGTGAGCCTCTGCTATCATTTGTGTTTGTTTTTTGCACTGCTTGAATTGTGGCTCTCACAATGTAGATCGTATCAGCATACAAGTCCTCACCACGCAGTACTGATGATATCTATACACTTTGTCACATACTTGTGTCAGCTGTTATGCTTAGGCCAGTAAAGGTGACCTCTTGCAGCTTTTATCCAACTGCATGTGTGGTGCCTCCCAGGCAAATATAATCAAACAGCATTAAAAGTAACAAAGAGCTTATACAGGCTATTTTTGGAAGCCATTCACTCCATGGTGGTGTCTTCAGCTTGCTCTTCATTATCTCTCCTCCTATAATTTCTTTTGAAGTGTTTGGTGAGCACATTCCACTAACCCCTGGCTCTGTGGATGACGAGGTCGACCACTCACTAGTTGTATTTGTGTGTGCCATATTGCCTGTAAACCTTCAATCACATGATTTCAGTACAAATTCTCATTCGGCCATTGTCCGAGTGAAGTATGCGAGGTATACCAAATTAGGGAAAAAACTGCATGTTTAATACATTTGCAACATTTATAGCTGTTTTGCTTTCAATGGCATAGGCAAAATTGAATTTGGACCAATGATGTATACATTAATTATATGAAGAATGCACTTGGTTCATTTCTCCATGTGGCAAGTGCCTCATGTCTATGAGATCAATCTGGGAAACAAGTGACACAATTGCCAATTAATGCAACAGTGTTTATTGAAGCTACGACCAGGCTTGCAAAATTCTTTACTAGGATCCACTGGTGTCTGGTCCCTTTGAAGTGATTGGAGGCAGGAAAGAATTTATCCAAGTGCTTCACTCCTCTCAGTGCAAAGCAGAAGATCTGTTTGATTCTTATGTCAACCGAACGTCTCATCAGCATAGAATTCGTTGCTGTTGATATAGGCAAAATAATTCAAACTATTGTGCATGGTCTTTTCGCGTTGGCTTTTGCCACTGCTCTTTGTACTGGGGAAGACCCCCCAGTACTTGCATTTCAACACTGAAGGTACATCCATACGGGACCATTTACAACAGTGTTTAGATACAACCCTTTCCGTCTGAAATGCTGAAAAGAAGAAGAGCGCGTAGCGACATGAATATAACAAGATTGAGGTGTTTTGCACGTGCCGGAGTACCGAAGAGGCGAAGACAAAGGTATATGTTGGAGTGTGTTAAATGTTCTACCGTATAGTACGTGCATCATGCAAGTAAGGAGTCCAATAGGATTGGAATGGAACACTGCATGTAGCATAACGTGGCTGTGCGACTCATATAGCTACAGTGGAAATCGTGATACTTGTCGTTAAAATTTTTTGGGTGTGTTTTAATGTTAGCTTGATTTTTTAACATTAACTGTATGCAGTATTGAAAATCTGACAACACAGTGTTGTTGACCAAACATTTGTAAACAAGTACCGGAAATAAGTAAGTGTCACGTGACTAACACGTCTGTTTGTTTTTGTTTTTAAGTGTCCCAGTCCAAAAAACGGATTTGTAGCATATTTCTCAGCTCTGAGGCAGCAGATCAACACAAAATTTGGTATATAAGAGAAAAACAAACCTGCCAAACGTTTGGCCGAGTCGTATTTCAAACCCGGGAAATACTTTGTGTGTTTTCATGGGAGACACGTTTGTTTAGATCGAAAAGCGTTTAGCATGCTGCTTTGCACAGTGGGCGTTATACGTGACAGTATATCGATTTGTATACCGAGGGAAGGCTATTTAACCATAGACACCTATGTTTACAACGTAACAGTTAATTTTACCGTCAAAATTCTGCTTGCAAACGTTGAATCTTAAAAAACACGCCATTTTCGAGTGAATCTCATTACAATTGTTACGTTATTGTAACAATTTCATAATATTAATTAAAGTTTCGATGGTGTGGCTGAAGACGGGAACGGTTTCAATTGCGAAAACGGTTCTTCTAAGAACCAAACATCAACCAGCGAAAAAAAGCGGCGAGCAAGTAAAGAGGCAAGTCATGTGTGGGCACCTTTGAAGCGAAGAAAGGCTCCGAGGGGTAATCCCGAAGCTGCCGCTTCGAAGCGATAGTCGCGGTCAGCAAAGCAGGTTCCTCAAAAAACAGAAGGACGAATGCTACTATCGCAGAGAGTGCAGCCAAGGAATTGGAGTCCCTCGCTGTACACATGCCAAATGTGTCCGATAGTGATGAGTCACAAGTTTTTGGTATGTTCCAGAACTATCGGACGCATTTGGTATGTGTACAGCGAGGGACTCCAATTCTTTGGCTGCACTCTCTGCGATAGTAGCATACGTCCTTCTGCTCTTTGAGGAACTTGCTTCGCTTCGGGATTACCCCTCCGAGCCTTCCTTCGCTTCAACGATGCCCAAGCATATGCATGATTTGCCTCTTTACTAGTTAGCCACTTTTGTACGCTGGTTGATGCTTGGTTCTCGTATTCGCCGTTCCCATCTTCAGCCATAATACAAAACCTTTAATTAATTGCCAATAACGTCATAATTGTAATGAGATTCACTCGAAAATGGCGTGTTTTCTAAGCTTCAACGTTTGCAAGCAGAATTTTGACGGTAAAATTAACTGTTACGTTGTAAACATAGGTGTCTATGGTGCAATAACCATCCCTCGGTATAAAAATCGATGTACTGTCGTCTATAACGCCCACTGTGCAAAGCAGCATGCTAAACGCTTTTCGATCTAAACAAACGTGTCTCCCATGAAAACACACGAAGTATTTCCCGGGTTTGAAACATGACTCGGCCAAACGTTTGGCAGGTTTGTTTTTCTCTTATATACCAAATTTTGTGTTGATCTGCTGCCTCAGAGCTGAGAAATATGTTACAAATCCGTGTTTTGGACTGGGACACTTAAAAACAAAAACAAACAGACGTGTTAGTCACGTGACACTTACTTATTTCCGGTACTTGTTTACAAATGTTTGGTCAACAACACTGTGTTGTCAGATTTTCAATACTGCATACAGTTAATGTTAAAAAATCAAGCTAACATTAAAACACACCCAAAAAATTTTAACGACAAGTATCCCGATTTCCACTGTATTAGCCTGTACGCATTTGACTGTAAATGCTGTAAGCAGTGTTGTCGCGATTTGATGTGATGAATTTTCACTTTCATTACAAAACACCAAGTGTGTACTAACGCAATAATGTTAATTTTTATAATCAAAACGGTCAGACTGTGCACTATCCTCGAAAACTACATAGCGAGTCAATAAACACCGACTCAATTCAAATCGGGTCAAGATAAGTGTAATGCCAAAAACCGGGTCAACCGGCTTTAAATCCGGTCAACCGGTTTTGAATCCGGTCAACCGGTTTTGAATCGGGTCAACCCGCTTTAGATCGGGTCAACCCGATCTAAATCGGGTCACGGATTCAAATCAGGCCGTAACATATATATATAAAGCTTTAAAGAATCTTAATTTGCATATAGGGTAGATAACGAATTGTCAATCAAAGTTGGTGACTTTGGTCTTTCAAGAGACACGTACGAAACTGAATACTACAAAATGTCACGTGCCACAGCATGTCCTGTTAAATGGATGCCTCCAGAGATGTTAAGGGATGGAATCAGTACTGAAAAATCTGATGTTGTAAGTTACTGTGTGCACAAAAGAAGCATATTACAGTTCTTTTAAAACTATGTGCATTGCACTGCCATCATATTGCATTTTAATACATATATTACAAGTACTTTCCTTCCATATTGTCCTGAACATTATACATGTACCAGTGGGCATCTGGAATAACAATATGGGAGGTCTTCAGTATAGGGGAATCCCCATATCCTGGATTGGAGAACCATAACATCTTGAAGCACTTGGATCAGGGTCTGAGACTTGAACAACCATGTCTTTGTCCTTCTGAGATGTGAGTTGACTAGCCACTTGTGACACTTTAACTTGAAATGCTTATTTTTTAGCTTTCTACTAATGCAGAAGTGCTGGTATGAGGAACCTCAAGATTGTCCAAGATTTCAGCACCTTATTATAGAATTAGAGAGCCTATATAAGAATCAAAGCGCAGCGGAATAAATTGTACTAGATTAATTTGAGTAATGTACATGCATTTAAGTAATAATGCAGGAAGAGTATTGACATCATGCCATTGCAATAATAAGCTTATGCTGGTAGTTTTACAAATCATTTTGTAAAGATGTATGGTAAATCGCACTCCTAAGTATTTGTGCACACGGGTTTCTGTTTTTATTCTTGTATAGCGTGTAGTGCTTGCATAAAAATAGCTTCAAGGCAGGTCATGAAGCAGAGTTTTCAAGGTGCTTTCTTGTATTAAGTACCAAAAGGTCAAAATATCTAATACAATTCATCATTCACATGCTATACGAGTGCAGAGGCAGTCGCATTTCAGCACAAAATAATTCGACATCATCAATCTGAGACTGAGCCCTGTCACTGTGACCACAAAAGCCCACAAGCGACGCCTGTCACGAATTATTTGATCCGGGTCAAAATTTGGTCCGGCCGGACAAAATATGCCAGCATATTTGGTCCGCCCCCGCTACAAACGGTCCTACGCGAAGCGCATGCGTTTAGAAGTGTGAAAGTACGCGTAACTGCATCGGAAACTGCTAGAGAGATGTGTGCGGATGAAAATGAATATCTGGTCGAAAAGGCATGTCTTTACTTGTTTGATGGGACTCATGGGAGGTATCCTGACTCCTGAGGGTAGTGCCAGCAACGAAAAAATAGTCATCAGAAGAAAGGCTGCAACACTTACTTTAAGAGATGGAGACGTCTTCTACAAAACAAAACCCAAAAAGAATTCGACTGGGCAAAAGGTACATTGCGCTCTGTATGGCATCCATGCATTGATGACTTCGATCAAACAGGAAGTATTTGAAATTAGATACGTTCGCAGCAGCAAGGAAAAGTGCATCCTCAAGGCATGCCATGTGGATCTACATGTAACATCTAGGCACATGGGTTACTTCTCATCGCGTTTTGGAGCGGCTTTTTTTTTTTTTTGGAAAGGTGTAATAAAGGATATAGAAAAGGTTGAATAATATCTCTCACTTCTCATTACATGTATATGTTTCTTACACAGATCTCTACCTGTGACCTTTGTCAAAGGAATAGCCAGAAACTGTCCATTGCAACACCAGAATTGTTTCCAGTTCCAGGTATATGGGCATTGATTTATTGGCCCTATTTCATCTAAGACAACCTCGGGAAATAGTTCAAAATGGGTAGAAGTTGTTGCTCTTCCAACCAAAGAAGCATCAGGAATAGCTAGCTCACTCTTTAAGGTATTATGATGTTAATTATTTATTCATTTTCCCAATACTTGTATACTTACAAATGTGACATTAGATATTTATCTTCAGAAGATGAAGATTCTGAATATAAGGCACCATCCAATAATTGCATATCATGCTCAGGTAGACAAAATCAAGAGGGTGGGGGGAAGGGGTGCTTAGAAGATCAGTAGAAAATTGCAATTCAGGCCTGTTGAGATCAATTGGAACCACACACTATTTCATTAAAGATCTTTGTGTCCAA
Source organism: Spongilla lacustris (assembly GCA_949361645.1). Taxonomy (NCBI): domain Eukaryota; kingdom Metazoa; phylum Porifera; class Demospongiae; order Spongillida; family Spongillidae; genus Spongilla; species Spongilla lacustris. Next base: position 11,372,833 of record OX442415.1, read on the forward strand.
TGTTTTGGAAATTGAGTAAAACAATATTTAGACATTTTGATTTGACTGATTTTGGTGTTTGTGTGGAGAGTCATGATGTCTCTGTGGCGGGGGTACTATACACTGACTGAACCAGCAGCTGCTCACTTGCCACTTGCACATGTGCCACACACATTATTGCACACCCTGTTGGGCTAAATCCATTTAAACGGTACTATAAAATCAACTATACCTGGCATGCTGATAGAAAAATATTTTTATTAACTGAAATGGTTAAAATAAAAAAAATTGATCCAAAATAAATGAAATCAAAAAATCCTTATTTCAAATGCTCATAATTTATTTATCAGTCAAGTATATAGAAAACTAAATTGAATATTATGAAGCAGTCTCAGTTTGTCCATTGTAATGAGTTGTTTACTAAGTTACCAGCATCTCTTCAGCGATCAATGGAAGTTGCCAGTGAATCTGGTGCTTCCACTTGGCTTTCTATGCTACCTATCCAAAAACATGGCTTTGCCTTACACAAGGGAGCATTTAGAGATGCTCTTTGTCTGCGCTATGGTTGACAACCTAACTTACTTCCTTCGACCTGTGTTTGTGGCAAGACATTTTCTATTGAACATGCCTTAAACTGTCCCTGTGGTGGTTATCCATCTATTCGACACAATGAGTTATGGGACATCACTGCATCATTGCTTACTGAAGTATGCCATAGTGTTGGAACTGAGCCTTGTCTTCAACCTTTATCTGGTGAGTTTCTGAAGTACAAGACAGCAAATGATGCAGATGATGCTCGTGTAGACATTGTTGCAGAGAATTTTTGGTGTCGTAACAGACAGAAGAGCTATCTTGATGTCAAGGTTATCAATCCTTTTGCTAAGTCGTATGTGAAGGAAACATTGACCCAATGCTATCGTCATTTAGAACAGGACAAGAAACGTGCCTATGAAGCCAGAGTTCGTGAAGTAGAACTTGGATGTTTCACACCACTAGTTTTTTCTACATCTGGTGGATTAGGTCCTGCTGCTAAACCTTCTATAAGAGACTTGCGTCACTTATTGCAGAAAAGCACAATCAGCCATACAGTCTAGCCCTTTTTTGGCTTCGTGCCAAATTGAGCTTTTCCTTGCTACGTTCTGCAGTAATGTGTCTTCGTGGCTCAAGATCATCATACCATCGAGCCGCAAGCTTCCCATTGGAATCTGCCATTGACCTGACCTGCTCAGCAGGCAGGAATCCTTAATATGGCATGTTTAATTGCATATTGGTATGTCACTATGTTGTTCTAGAGTAGAATCTTATTTATTTATTTATTAACACTGTACTCAGTTCTGTACAACCTCTGGAACCAAAGCTTTTAATAGTTATATAATTTAGTATTCTAACATGATGTCAGGAAGTATTAATTGATGTTAGTTGTTTTTAATTTGTTGATTATTACTCATAAATATACATGTAAACTTTGTATTTTTGGGCGTGCACAATAGTGCAATGTGTATCAGCAATTATAAGTTAAACTGCTCATTCAAAAAATTATCAATTTTTATGAAAAACCCTTTCAGTAATGAAATGAATAACTATACCGAAATTCAGCAGAAAGAGTCACAGCACAAAGCTTTACTGGACGAAGTGCAGAAACACATTATTTCTGCTCAGAACAAACAGGAGCAGTATGATAAGAAACACAGTAAGACAGTTGTAGGGAAACTCGAACAGAAATGCCCAGTGCTGATCAGATCAGTGACGCAAGTGTCCAGCGGGTGAGAGATAAGCCTTGGTCGTCAGGTGAAGAAACACAAGAAAAGCTTGCCATGGAAATTGACAGAGGAAGTGGAGTGTTTTCAGTGTGGAAAACGGAGACATTAATAGGGGGATGAGTTGTCCAGCAAATAGAATAACGTGTCATGTATGTGGGGGGATGAATCAAATGGGAAAAGTATGTGTTAAGTTGGGGAACGCAGTCGTCGTGAACAAGAGAGACAAAAGCAGGAGGATCCAGGCAGTCAATACAGGGGACAGAGAAGAGATGGCAGAGGACACAAGACCCATGCAGTGAAGAAGACAGTGACATTATGTTGTCCAGGTATGGGCTAATGGCCTCACAGCAAGATTGACGGTCATCATGAAGGGTCACAAGACAAGGATGCTGTACGACCCTGGTGCAGCTGGATCGGTGATAAATGAAAACATCTGGAGTAAAATAGGGTCACCACGCTTGAGCCCTACTGTACCACTGCTGGCCTACAGTGCAAACACTTGGTGAAACATGGGTGTCAGTAAAAGCATTTGAAAGGTACGAAAGGTGTTGATAATTGTGATCAAGGAACTGACAAATCATTGTTTGGGTTAGATTGGTGTGTGGCATCTAAGCAGGAGGGGTGCACGACCATTCGCCCTTCATCAAAACATAAACAAATGAAAATTCCTTGACCAATAAGTCTCTGGTGAACATTAGGTGATATAATCTTAAGATCATAAACTGAAACGTAATGTCACATAAACTGGGGGGGGGGGGGGGGGGGGGGGGGGAGAGGAGGTTGGTTGCATTTTATCCTACATCATGTACATGTAGGGGGGACAGCTAGTTTGCTCTGGATAATAACTTACTATCTCATCGCAGATCAGGATACTGTAGGAAACATTATTCACAATGATCCCTTTTTAAACCAATAAACTAATATCCATGCATGCATATCCACATCCACAAAATTCGACCTGCCTGAAGTGATCCGCTGAAAAACAATGCATGCTGAATATGTGATCAATTTTGTACCTCAATATCTTGAGTTTCCTTGTTCTTCTTTGACGAGATGTGCCTGCCATGGATCATTTTTCCACATTACAACTTGCAGCACCCTGGGTACATTTACATTCTCATCTGTTATCCTGCCATACACATGCATCACTTGCACTACATTCAGATGAATTGAGCTGGAATTATAAAAACAACATTAAAAGATTTTAGAATTGCTTATTTGTGTGCATTATCTGATAGGTGACCACGATCCTTATTTGACTGCATTTTATTTGGCTGTCTATAAGTGCCGGTGAAAACGCTAGGTTATCCTAGCCGTAAACGCTAGGTTAACCTATAGCGTTTGCGACGTTTTGCTTTACAATTTTCATAACGATTGAGCTTTGTACAGGAAAGGTAATACAAATACGTACATGTCACAGCTATCTTTAGAGTGACACATGCAGCGCTCGCAGCTTGGAATCTAGCCTTGGTCTGTCACCGGAAAATTGGTCCGGGGATAATATCTCTGACAGACCGAAAATTTCAGTCGGCCGGACCAATTTTCTTTTACTCTATGGTAATTTGGTCCCATATTCAGCTCAGAAAATCCATATAATAGATGTATATGCAGTATTTGGCGATCGGATCTTACATTCATGTAAGTTTATAATATTGTTGGAATCAGTGAAATATACTGGATCAAATTTGCATGTATACGCCAGGTATTAACTGTGATTTATATATGCATGTATATACCTGGATCTATATTGTGCATGCCCTTCTTATAGGTATATGGCAGATGATTCAATCGTTGTATATTATTATTATTATTTTTTGGTACAGCTATTCTTGGGGATGGGCTTACCTCAAGTTATTACTTCTGACCAATGTACTAAATTTAATAACAAGTTGGATTTAAAAATATAATGGCATTGCTTGCCATAACACATATGCATTGTACCTTGGATTGTGAAAGATGCAACATACATGTATGCATTGATGGACCTTAATAATTGCAACACAGACTTTGTTGAAGAGACAATATACAGATGTCGGTGGCCTCCAGAACACTCATCTTGGTAGGGATTTCACTTTTGCCATTGAAAGAGAAACATATTGCATACATGGAAACCATTGAAAACAATTTTTTGGTAATTGCAATCATTGATATTTTTGATACATGCAGCCTCAACATTGGTTCTGTTTCCATGCAAGGAAGATCAAAAACAGGTTTTCCAGAATAGTACAAATGCAAAGAGCTATGTCCTTGTGGATTCAATCCAGTACACACAAAGAGAACAAATATATGCAGCAGAAAGATTCAGCAGCAGCCACAAAACAAGAGACCACCATGCACACTTCACTGCTACTTTCGAGATTTGGTTGTGAAGTGGAACTGTCCTCCATGTGTGTTGAGTGCAAGCTATAAGCACCGTAGAGTACCGCGATATATCCCGCCCCACCAAAGAAAAAATGGCCAGTGTTTTAACGAGTGCATTGACGTAATCATGAACGGCGCAGTTGCGTGCTATTAAATCCTGTTGGAGTACCAGTTCTTTCCTGAAATGCTTAAAAAGGTACGCGGAAGCGTTAAAGGTGGTCATACACTAGACAACATTTCGGCGCGCAATGTGTTGCGCGCTGAAATATTGCCTAGTGTATGACCCTATGTTGTGTGTTGCGCGTAGCACGCAACACGGTTTCTAGGATTAGAAAGGGTGCTATTCGGAGCAACAATGTTGCCGCGAACATCAAAGTGCCGCTATCTTAAGTGTATTCATAGGCACCTAATTTCGTGTTTTCGTAGGTGAAAAAAACCGTAATGTCAGAGCTAGTCACTCTCCTAGCTGGATGAATACAATGGCGCATTTTGGTGCCCTTGCGAGTCATCAAAGGAGCCACCTTGACAAGCAATTCCTCAAATGTCGCAGCATCCATCCATCCTTACGAAGTTGCGATAACTGCCAGGACCTTCAGCTCTTGCAAAAGATGTTCATATGCTCTATGCGCTACACGACTAAGCAACCACTTCTTTACCCACGTTGACCTTTCCCTTCGCTTATTCAATAAAATTACGAATACAGCAGCACAGGCTCGAACGACATCAGCTTACGCCATAATGAATACCACTAAATTGCTAATGGCGCGGCAACCTTCGCGGATGCGCGCGCAAAATGTTGCCTAGTTCTGCATGGCGTGCAACATGTTGCGCGCCGAAATGTTGCCTAGTGTATATATACACGGGACATTTTTTTTCGGTAGGGGCGGGGGGGGGGGGGGGGGGGGGGGGGGGGGGGGGATATATCGCGGTACTCTACGGTATTAATTAGCAGTGCATTGTGCATTTATTCCACACATACACATTTATGCTGTATAATTATTTAGAACAACGAACATAATATAATTATCCAGCATAAACTAAATGCACAATGAGCAACACACATATATACATTGTACATGTATAGAGGACAGTTCCACTTCACAACTGACCAAATCTCGCAAGGAGCAGTGAATTCGAAGTTTACATGGTGGCCTCTCGTTTTGTGGTAGCTGCGTTCTCAAGCATATATTTGTTCTCTTTTTGTGTACTGCACCTGTATTGGATTGAATCCACAACACAAGGACATGCATAGCTTTACAGCAAATGTGCATGCATTTATGCCTCTTTGCATTTGTACAACTGGAAACCCTTAGTAAATAACTATCTGCTTCTGATCGTCCTTGGAAAGAGAACCAATGTTGAAGCTATCAAAAATATTTAAAATGATTGCACGTGCAAAATATTGTTTAAAAATTTGTTTTCAATGGTTTCCATGTGTTTCTCTTTCAATGGCAAAAGTCAAATCCCTACCAAGATGAGTGTTCTGGAGGCAACCGACATCTGGATATGATATTGGAACAGGTAAGGGTTTCATTTGTGTTTTTAGCTTTGCTCACCACTTTTAGCTAGCGAAGTTGTTTTTGTCAAAATGCCTTCACGGCTACAAAAGAGGAAAGCTAAGCGACGAGAGGAATACGTCCTAAATCGAGACTATGAGTTAGAGTCCTCCCGAGACGGAGTTCGGTACGATGCTGATGCTGAACAAAGGCGAACGTCTGTTCGTGACATGTATATACAGAGCAAATCTGGAGTCGAACCGAGCTTATATAGGAGGCGGTGACATGAATAGAATTCGGACAAGATTCAAGCTTCTAAGTGGCGGCGACTCATAAACCGGCAGAATTCTGAAGAGATACGTGCTTCTAAGAGGGTAAAGATTCAGGCGAATCGAGAAACCAATCGGGCTTCACAAACAAGTCTATATATTGGAGAAACTCTTCTGCTGCGCGTTCAGCGAGAAGGGCGCGATACCAGAAGCGTAAGCGTGAGGCGGAGATAGCACGCTAAAACGGAAATACAACTACCGCCAAAAGGTTAAGGTGAGTTGTGCATGGAATATTATGGTTTGGCGCGCTTCTTTTAGTCTAGAGCAGCTGGAAAAGTGCTTAATACACATTGTGGTGCTACTGTGCTAGGTGATGTCATGTACAGCTGGATTTTGTCATGTTGCATAACGGGTGTTGCCATAGTATACATTAGATGCACTATTTATGTTACTGTTATGTTTATTTATGCTTGCTTTGCCATACAGTTCAAGCCACTTTCAATCTAACCCCTAGTATAGTACACACAAATAATACATGACATGGGTCGACATTATTATGTGGCTTCTACATGCATTACCAGTGTAAATTTAAGTATTGACTGCATGCTTCCATCTCCTTAATCATTTTAGCTACTCCCTGTATGAACCCAATCATAGTGTTGTAATGGAGTATAAGAGTGGCCTTGAAAAGGCTATTCTAAGCAATAGGACATTGCTGGATGAGTTAAATGATACCTTTTGCCAGACCCATCCATGGTTAGCACAAAAGGTTACCACCAGATCTGCACATGCTGCTGTTATTATAGTTATTAGTGCAGATGCATTACCCTTGCTTGGAAGGACAAAAAGGTAAAGTCTATCATTTCAAATGTAGGTACAACTGTCGAGGACCACACTACTGAGGCCCACACTAGAGAGTGCTGAATCGGTCACGCTACTGGTATCTAATCCCCCGTTAACGGCTTCCGCACTAGACAACAGACACAACCAGCTAGCCAACTTATCACACTCCACATCTCGACACTGACTACAATAGGGCCGCATGGCCCGCGCACAAAGGTTATTAGATCATACAGCATAATAGTCCGTCACACCTTCACCCTTCTCTGTGACGAATGTCACTCCATAGACCGAGATAGGGCATCTGCGTTGCAATTCTCCTTCCCTGGACGCTGGCACACCCTAAATTGGAAGGGCTGAAGAGTTAGGCTCCAACGTAATAATTGAGGATTCTCATCCTTCAATCGGTCCAGCCACAACAATGCTCGGTGGTCTGTTTGAAGTTGGAATGGCTTGCCCAGGAGGTAAACCCTGAAGGCATGCATAACCACCCTAATAGCCAAGCACTCCTTCTCCACTGTGGAGTATTTCGTCTCTCTGGGAAGTAGTTTGCGGCTGTAGTATGCTACAGGGTGTTCCAGGTTGTCTTCATCCAACTGAGTACCCCGGCCACCCCTATGTCAGAAGCATCTGTCTGGAGTATAAACTCCTTCTCAAAATTGGGGCTCCTAAGAACTGGAAAGTAGCAAAGTAAGTCCTACAAGCGTAGAAACGCTTCTTGACACTGTTCAGTCCAGATAACCACATTTGGTGCCTGTTTCCGAGTTGCTTCAGTGAGGGGGTTGGCAATGGTATGAACTTCCTATAATACCCTGTGAGCCCTAAGAACTGCCTTACATCCTTTATGGTCTTGGGTACAAGAAACTCTCTCACTGCTTCAACCTTACAGGGGTCTGGTTCAACGGTTCCACCTCCCACCCGATGACCTAGATACACGCACTTAGCCATCCCAAATTGACACTTCTGTGGCTTTGCTGTCAAATCCGCCTTCCTTAGGCATCCTAACACTGCTTCAATCTGGCTGAGATGTTCCTCCCATGTGAACCCATGGATAACCACATCGTCAATATATGCAGCTGCGTAATCTCTAACACCTCGAAGGACTCCGTGCATTAGACGCTGAAATGTGGCAGGTGTCCCTTGAAGGCCAAAGGGCATCACCCTGACTTGGAACAGTCCAAACGGAGTGGTAAAAGCTGTCAAGTGCCTTGAGGTTTCAGCCATTGGTACCTGCCAATAGCCTCGGGTAAGGTCTAAAGTGGTGATATACTTAGCCTTGCCTAAGCGATCAATCAACTCATCCACCCTAGGCATTGGGTAGGAATCTGCTTGGGACACTGCATTGAGCCATCTGTAGTCAATACAGAGCCGGAGGGCACCATCCTTTTTTCTCGCCAGTACCACAGGGAATGCCCACTCACTATCCGATGGTTCAATTATACCAGCCTCTAGCATCTCGTGAATCTCTTTCTGTACCACATCACGATAGGCGTACGGTAGTCTATAGGGGGGAAGTCTCACACTGGAGTTGCTGGTAGTCATAACTTTGTGCTCTGCCATCTTAGTGCGTCCTGGGTGACTACTTAGCACATCTGAAAACTCCTGTAGGAGTTTAAGGAGCTCATTTTTCTGGGCCTCCGACAATTGCTCACTCACTATTGGTTCCCCACTCTCCTTATCATTCCACACCGGAATGTCTCCATCTCCTTCCTCCTCCCAGAGGCCGTCCGTATCCACCATCACTGAGTAGCAATCTTGGCTAGGAGAGTTCCATTTTTTAAGCATGTTAGTGTGGAATGTCCGTTCTCTCTTCCTGGCGTCGTGCATGTCAATGACATAGTTAACAGTGCCCACCTTCCTTACAACTGGGTATGGACCTTTCCACTGAGCTGTTAGGGCGCCTGCAGAAATTAGGTAAAAGTACCAAGACCAGATCACCAGGTTTGAACTCCCGCTCACGTGCGTTGCGATCATACCACACCTTCTGCTCTGCCTGAGCTTTCTTCAAATTCTCCCTCGCCACTGCAGACATGGTTGCCAGTCTCTCTTGTACCGCCAACACGTAGGAAACAACATTCTCATCGCTTTTCTTTGATGCTTCCCAGGAGGTCTTGAGGATGTCCAGTGGTCCCCTAACCTGACAGCCATAAAGAAGTTCAAAGAGGGAGAACCCTGTTGACGACTGCGGGACCTCTCGGTAGGCGAATAATAAGTATGGTAGCCACTTGTCCCAATTAGCCACATCGCCTGCTGTCACCTTCCTCAACATGGCTTTGATTGTTTGGTTAAAACGTTCTACCAGGCCGTCAGTCTGTGGGTGGTAGGCACTCGTCCTGATCGGTGATATGTGCAGGAGTCTATAGATCTCTGAAAGTAATTAGGAAGTAAAATTGCTACCTTGGTCCGTCAGGATCTCGTCAGGGACCCCAACTCGTGTAAAGATCGTAAGCAGCTGATCAGCAATGTGTTCCACATCAATAGCCTTTACTGGAATAGCTTCCGGGTAGCGTGTTCCGTAGTCACATAGGACCAATACATACCGGTTACCACTTTTCATGCGTGGTAGGGGGCCTATGATGTCCATGGCAACCCGTTTAAAGGGCTCAGTCACAATTGGGAGGGGTATCAGAGGTGCCTTTACAGGTTTCTGCTTTGAGTACTTCTGGCAGATAGTACAGCTCCTGCAGAACTCATTCACATCCCGGTACACTGTGGGCCAGTAGAATCGCAGTAGGATCCTCTGAGCAGTCTTGTGTTTACCAAGGTGCCCTGCCATGGGTACCTCATGGGCTAGCTGCAAGACCGCCTTGCGACATTGTGTTGGTAAAACCAGTTGATCTACTGCTGATTCAGGGCTGTGCCCCTATGGGAGCCAACGTCGGTAAATGAGTCCGTCTGCCCTGTAGAATTGTCCTTTCTTGCCATCCATTGAAATACCAGCAAGTGTGGGGTCTGACTCCTGCAGATCCTTCAATTCTTCTGGGCCAATATCCAAGCTTTTGCAACACTCTCCGACTAACTGGTGCGCCTCCCTAGCAGTACGTTTCTGATGTTTTGTCATTTTTTTCTCTAACCCGACCACCAACGAACCGTTCCTCATCGAAGCTGGATCCAGGGTTCTGCTTTTTTTCACCCACTTTATCTGCAATGCCAACATTCTTATCAGTCTCCACCTGTGACTCCGTTGACCCTCCGTGTGAGGGCTCCTCTTCTTGCCTACCATCACCTGACTCCTCTACAGTATCTATGGTTCTGTCATTTTCCCCTTCATCCATCTCTGCCGATAGCATATTTGGTCTCACTTGTGATGCTTTCTCCTTCTCCTCTTGCTTCCTTTTCTCTTCCTCCATGCGTCTGGCTCCGGCCCTTGTGACAGTCATTAAGGCATTCTTTCCCTTTGTCACAGCCCTACTGCCTCTCAGCCATCTGGACAACACCGGTACATCGGTCCCAAGTAGCACTGACACTGGCAGGGTAGGTGACACTGCTGCCTCAACTTCAAGTAGCACTCTATCTACCACCAGGTTAACCTTTGCAACTGGATAAATGACGCTGTCTCCATGGGCACATCTAATGGTCACTGCTTCACCCCAGATATACTTTTCCTTTGGAACAAGCTTCTGGTGGACCAGGGTTTTTGAGCATCCTGTATCCAGCAGTATATCTGCAACTCCATGGTCCTCCACCCATCCTGCCTTCAGTACGTTTACACAGTGCTTGTCTTGGTACCCATGGCCGCAATACATAGCTCTGCTTGGGCACCATGTTGAAATGTGGCCAGGCTTCCCACATTTGTAACATGTTACTCCTGATCCTTCCCTGGGCCTGTCATTTGAGGGTCCCTTCTGTAATTCTGATGCTCGGGATCTATTTGTCGGGTCTGGTAGGGGAAGACTCCCTTCTTTCGTCTGCTTTCTCGCCTCAACATAATCGTCTGCCAGTTGCCCTGTCTCTAAACTTGATTTTGGTCTACGCTCCTTGACCCAAACCCTGATTTGTGGTGCCAAAGAGTTCAGCAGTTGCTCTTGAACAATACTTTCCTTTATCTGGTCCACTGTGACCTGTTCACGTAGCCACTTGTTAGCCAGGTCAGCCAACCGTACTGCCAACTCTGTGTGTCTCTTCACCCCCCTTGGTAGCCGTACGAAACCGTTGACGGTAGGTTTCCTCTGTTATGTCGTATCTCCTCAGTATCGCGGCCTTTACTGCATCATAATCTGCAGCATCATCTGTTGAGAGAGCAGCATATGCCTGTTGGGCCTTTCCAATCAACTGTGGTGCCAACTTGAACACCCATCTTGACCTGTCCACATTATAAGCACCCATCAGACGCTCAAATGTTGTCAGGTAAGCTTCCACTTCGTCATTCTCTGTTAGCTTGGCCACTCGTAATTCGTTCTCCCCTGGTAGTTTTGTAGCCATATCCCGTTCTGCCCCTTTCCCTTCTGCAATTTTCAGCAGTAATCCCTCCATCTGAGCACGAAATTCTTTTTCCCGATGATCCCGTTCTTCTTCTCTTCGTTGTCTCTCCAGGTCTCGCCTTTCCCATTCCCCTTCTCGGGTCCGCCTCTCCTGCTCTCGCCTACGTTGTTCCTCCTCTTCTCGCTGCTGTCTCTCCCGCCGCTCCTCTTCTCACTTTCGTTGTTCCTCCGCTTCTCGCTGCTGTCTCTCCTGCTCTCGCCTACGCTGTTCCTCCTCTTCTCGCTGCTGTCTCTCCCGCCGCTCCTCTTCTCGCTTTCGTTGTTCCTCCGCTTCTCGCTGTTGTCTCTCCTGCTCTCGCCTACGTTGTTCCTCCTCTTCTCGCTGCTGTCTCTCCCGCCGCTCCTCTTCTCTCCTCTGCCTCTCCTCCTCTTCCCGCTGCTGTCGGTCTTGTAGCAGCATCTTAAGCATTTCGGTAATGCTACTGGCTGTCACCTGCGGCTCGTTATCGCCCATCGCGCTAGCTTCCTGTTGTCTCTTTTTACTACGCGTGATCATCCACCACCACACGGGTCTCGTCCAAGTACGTAGACGATATAATCCCGACGCTGCCACCACCTGTCGAGGACCACACTACTGAGGCCCACACTAGAGAGTGCTGAATCGGTCACGCTACTGGTATCTAATCCCCCGTTAACGGCTTCCGCGCTAGACAACAGACACAACCAGCTAGCCAACTTATCACACTCCAAATCTCGACACTGACTACAATAGGGCCGCACGGCCCGCGCACAAACTTTAAGGTTATTAGATCATACAGCATAATAGTCCGTCACAACAACCAATCCAGGCACTCCTTGTAAACAAAAAATGGTATATGAGAGTAGAGAAAGATGGCGTAAATGAATACTACAAAGAGATATCTCGACCAGCTATGATCGAACTCATTTTCAGCTGTTTTGGATCTATTCATAGATGTAAACGATCACTACCGCCAAGGTTCTCTTGCTTTTGAATGTGATTGGTACACACATTCCTGGCGGCAACGTATCTTCACAAGTTTGTTAGGGATGTGTATAGTCGATGCATATATTTGGCATATATACGTGTGAAGGAGAAGGTGCAGGTGAATCAATTCTTGATTTCAAAGGTTTTATTGGAAGGGTAGCCTACCAACTCATTCACAACCAGTATCTTGAACAGGCAATGGAACTGCGTAGTAGTGACACCAGTGTTACTAAATCTTGAGTTCGGCAAGCACTCAGCACAGTATTCTGGTACCACAGGATGAAAACAGTGTAAATGCAGAATATTGTTGCTCAAGAGTAAAAGACAATGATCTATATGGGTGTTGTGAACCAGCAACAAGAAACTACTTTAAAATTCACTTAAACAAGTTGGGGTTTGCATAAAACCTAGCAAAAAATAACATTGAAAACATGATTGTGTGATTGTGCACATATGCAGTAGGGTTGTACATGTACTACATTTAATTGGCTTTAAGTGACAATAATAATGTGTTTTGAAAGTAAAGTATGTACCCAAAATATTTTTGGTTATTTTTGGTTAATAAGATACTATTAGTCTGCGCTTGCGCAGTACAATGTATTGATGGAACCTTTTGTCACACGCACACCCGTGATCACACATATATATGGGAAAGTTTACGAGAAAAGGGACCTAGCGTGTATTATAAAAAAGTATAATAAAAATGCATTACGTTTGATTTGCTATAACTTCCGAACATGCAGTTAACGCTATCACCTTCCTATTTTCAACACTTCTTACTGCACCATTTCCCTATGGTAAAGTACATTTTGGAGTCTTGCACTTGTTCCGTGTCAGTATTGCAACGTTCGATACCCCACTGGGTTCAAACCCGCCATAACTTTCGGTAGGAGTAATCAATTCGCTTCAAATTCGGTTTGTAGGTAGAGAGGTCCTATACCTATCGATTTGTTCTGTTCGTTGATTTTTATGCCATCCATTACGGAGATACAGTTGAACAAACTACGTGCCCATTTTCGCGCTCGATTCGCGCCAATGATTTGGGCAAATTGCGTTCCGCTCAATGTATGGGGAGGCGGGGATTATAACATTGGCGCGAATCGAGCGGGAAAACGTGCACGTAGTTTGTTCAACTGTATCTCCGTAATGGATGGCATAAAAATTAACGAACAGAACAAATCGATAGGTATAGGACCTCTCTACCTACAAACCGAATTTGAAGCGAATTGATTACTCCTACCGAAAGTTATGGCGGGTTTGAACCCAGTGGGGTATCGAACGTTGCAATACTGACACGGAGCAAGTGCAAGACTCCAAAATGTACTTTACCATAGAGAAATGGTGCAGTATGAAGTGCTGAAAATAGGAAGTTAATAGCGTTAACTGTTCGGAAGTTATAGCAAATCAAACGTAATGCATTTTTATTATGCTTTTTTATAATACACGCTAGGTCCCTTTTCTCGTAAACTTTCCCATATGGGACAGTTTCCGACAAAATGAGCCCTCGTATAAATATATAAAATGTTATAAAATACCTTTACGTTTAAATAGCGATAACTTCCCAACGGTTAAAGCTATCGACATCCTATTTTCAACACTTCATACGACATCATTTCTCTATTGTAAAGTACATTTTGGAGTCTAGCACTTGCTCCGTGCCAGTATTGCAATGTTCGATACCCCACCGGGTTCGATCCCGCCATAACTTTCTGTAGGAGTAATCAAATCGCTTCAAATTCGGTTTGTAGGTAGAGAGGTCCTATACCTAACGATTTGTTCTGTTCGTTAATTTTTATGTCATCCGTTACGGAGATACAGCGGCGCAAAGTTGGTACAAGTTTCCCGCTCGAATCGCGCCGTTGTACGTGCGTGACCCGCTTCCATGCACCAAATACATGAATATGCAACTACTTCCTGTGGGCTGACACTTCGATAACTTATAGGCACACCTACTCTGCGCTGGATACGTATTCGATCCCTATTTCGTTATCTTCTGCGTACATAACTTTATGGCGACGTCAACTGAAGACAAGATCATAAGAGTTTCAATCGGCGGACGTGAAGTTCGAGCGGTGCGAATACGACGATCGTGAGAAAGGTTACTAGATCTATGCTAGTACAGTGACGACGGTGGTTCCATTTACACCCTGCAATTGTGTCTGTTGTGGGATAAAATCCATGGTCCCCTTTACACCCTGTACTTGAGTCTGTTGTGGGATAAAATCCATGCATGGTCCATTTACATGTCTGTACTTGTGTATTTTGGGGTCAAATCCATGGTCCTATTTACACCATGTACTTGTGTCTGTTTAGGGTCAAATCTATGGTCCCATTTACACCCTGTACTTTTGTCTGTTGTGGAGTCAAATCCATGGTCCCATTTACACCCTGTACTTGAGTATGCTGTGGGGTCAAATCCATGGTTCCATTTACACCCCTTAATTGTGTCTGTTGTGGGGTCAAATCCATGGTCCCATTTACACCCTGTACTTGAGTATGCTATGGGGTCAAATCCATGGTTCCATTTACACCCCGTAATTGTGTCTGTTGTGGGGTCAAATCCATGGTCCCATTTACACCCTGTACTTGAGTATGCTGCGGGGTCATATCCATGGTCCCATTTACACCCTGTACTTGAGTATGCTGTGGGGTCAAATTCATGGTCCCATTTACACCTGTACTTTTGTCTGTTGCGGGGCCAAAACCATGGTCTGATTTACACCCTGTTCTTGGGATCAAATCCATGGTTCCATTTACACCCTGTACTTGAGTATGCTGTGGGGTCAAATCCATGGTTCCATTTACACCCCGTAATTGTGTCTGTTGTGGGGTCAAATCCATGGTCCCATTTACACCCTGTACTTGAGTATGCTATGGGGTCAAATCCATGGTTCCATTTACACCCCGTAATTGTGTCTGTTGTGGGGTCAAATTCATGGTCCCATTTACACCCTGTACTTGAGTATGCTGTGGGGTCATATCCATGGTCCCATTTACACCCTGTACTTTAGTCTGTTTAGGGTCAATTCATTGGTCCCATTTACACCCTGTACTTTAGTCTGTTTGATGGTCACATCTAAGGTCCGATTTACACTCTAAACTTGTGTCTGTTTTGAGGTCAAATCATTGGTCCCATTTACACCCTGTACTTGTGTCTGTTGTGGGGTAAAGTCCATTATCCTATTTACACCCCGTACTTGTGTCTATTGTGGGGTCAAATCCATGATCCCATTTGATTTACACCCTGTACTTGAGTATGTTGTGGGGTCAAATCCATGATCCCATTTACACCCTGTACTTGAGTCTGTTTAGGGTCAATTCATTGGTCCCATTTACATCCTGTACTTTTGTCTGTTGTATCCTCCTTTGCTGCAATTTGTATCCTTTACTGCAAGTTGTATCCGAGGCCCAGGCCATCTCCTACTCAATAGCACTCTCAGTCTCCACACAACCAGCCCTCCCGCCCACCCACCAACCCCTAAAACCCCTCTTACATATGGTGTAGTCAGACTGCCAACAGGGGAGCTGCCAGCTGCCACATTACCAGGATTGAATGGGGTCGTCACAAAAGTAGACCCCAGCATGTGGAGTGGAACCTTGAACTGAAGCCGGCCCCTAACACTGGAGCCGGCCCCAAACACTGGAACCGGCCCCAAACACTGGAGCCGGCCCCAAACACTGGAGCCGGCCCCAAACACTGGAACCGGCCCCAAACACTGGAGCCGGCCCCAAACACTGGAGCCGGCCCCAAACACTGGAGCCGGCCCCAAACACTGGAGCCGGCCCCAAACACTGGAGCTGGCCCCAAACACTGGAGCCGGCCCCAAACACTGGAGCCGGCCCCAAACACTGGAGCTGGCCCCAAACACTGGAGCCGGCCCCAAACACTGGAGCCGGCCCCAAACACTGGAGCCGGCCCCAAACACTGGAGCCGGCCCCAAACACTGGAGCCGGCCCCAAACACTGGAGCCGGCCCCAAACACTGGAGCCGGCCCCAAACACTGGAGCCGGCCCCAAACAATGGAGCCGACCCCAAACACTGGAGCCGGCCCTAAACACTGGAGCCGGCCCCAAACACTGGGGCCAGCCACAATGGCCCCCTATCCTAGCCCCACACAGTACTAACACCAGCTCCTCACTGCAAATGCAATTGAAGCCACTACCTGTGAAACCATTAACCCCCACACTACAAGAGGACTTAGTGTCAGGAGAACCATCAACTACAAGTGGAGCTACCAGCTCGCATTGGACAAATGGGAATACCACCACTGAAGCAGCCTCCATTTGTACAGTGTGCATACGGGCCTACGTTTTTCTCTTCACACATTTTGTGTTGTAGATCTGAACTACTTGTAGACATGTACATGTACAGAGTAAATTTTATCTGCTGTGGATGCTGTTAGTGGTGAAATAGTTACCTGCCCTATCGGTACTGATTGCGGTAGGTCTGCACCCGTGGTTGGTTTATATAGACAACCAAGGCTTGCAGAGGGCGTTTTGCTCTACACAGCTACAATGTGGCACGATGAAGACGTCAGAATTCATTATCACACAAGTGGAGTTAGCAGACCTACAAATTTTTATTGGATCCATCAACTTTATAGTGGCCGTGGGGCACAGCTAGGTCTGTTGACATCTCTGACAGTGTAGGGTCTGCTAACTTTACTTGTGTGGTCATGAATTCTGATGTGTCTTCATCGTGCCACATTGTAGCTGTGACTGTGCATGCAATTTATGTGACATTCAAAATGGCACTTACATGTTTTGCTACTCGCGTACAGCAGTTCCAAGTAGAGCAAAACGCCCTCTGCAAGCCTTGGTTCAGGTAACTATATTCACCACTAACAGCATCCACAGCAGATAAAATTTACTCTGTACATGTACATGTCTAAAAGTAGTTCAGATCTACAACACAAAATGTGTGAAGAGAAAAACGTAGGCACGTATGCACACTGTACAAATGGAGGCTGCTTCAGTGGTGGTATTCCCATTTGTCCAATGCGAGCTGGTAGCTCCACTTGTAGTTGATGGTTCCCCTGACACTAAGTCCTCTTGTAGTGTGGGGGTTAATGGTTTCACAGGTAGTGGCTTCACTTGCATTTGCAGTGAGGAGCTTCAGTGGTGGTATTCCCATTTGTCCAATGCGAGCTGGTAGCTCCACTTGTAGTTGATGGTTCCCCTGACACTAAGTCCTCTTGTAGTGTGGGGGTTAATGGTTTCACAGGTAGTGGCTTCACTTGCATTTGCAGTGAGGAGCTGGTGTTAGTACTGTGTGGGGCTAGGATAGGGGGCCATTGTGGCTGGCCCCAGTGTTTGGGGCTGGCTCCAGTGTTTAGGGCCGGCTCCAGTGTTTGGGGCCGGCTCCATTGTTTGGGGCCGGCTCCAGTGTTTGGGGCCGGCTCCAGTGTTTGGGGCCGGCTCCAGTGTTTGGGGCCGGCTCCAGTGTTTGGGGCCGGCTC
Organism: Spongilla lacustris; assembly: GCA_949361645.1. Taxonomy (NCBI): domain Eukaryota; kingdom Metazoa; phylum Porifera; class Demospongiae; order Spongillida; family Spongillidae; genus Spongilla; species Spongilla lacustris. Next base: position 11,390,424 of record OX442415.1, read on the forward strand.
CAGTGTTTGGGGCCGGCTCCAGTGTTTGGGGCCGGCTCCAGTGTTTGGGGCCGGCTCCAGTGTTTGGGGCCGGCTCCAGTGTTTGGGGCCGGTTCCAGTGTTTGGGGCCGGCTCCAGTGTTAGGGGCTGGCTTCAGTTCAAGGTTCCACTCCACATGCTGGGGTCTACTTTTGTGACGACCCCATTCAATCCTGGTAATGTGGCAGCTGGCAGCTCCCCTGTTGGCAGTCTGACTACACCATATGTAAGAGGGGTTTTAGGGGTTGGTGGGTGGGCGGGAGGGCTGGTTGTGTGGAGACTGAGAGTGCTATTGAGTAGGGGATGGCCTGGGCCTAGGATACAACTTGCAGTAAAGGATACAAATTGCAGTATGGGAGGATACAACAGACAAAAGTACAGGATGTAAATGGGACCAATGAATTGACCCTAAACAGACTCACGTACAGGGTGTAAATGGGACCATAGATTTGACCCCTCAGCATACTCAAGTACAGGGTGTAAATGGGATCATGGATTTGACCCCACAACATACTCAAGTACAGGGTGTAAATCAAATGGAATCATGGATTTGACCCAACAATAGACACAAGTACGGGGTGTAAATAGGATAATGGACTTTACCCCACAACAGACACAAGTACAGGGTGTAAATGGGACCAATGATTTGACCTCAAAACAGACACAAGTTTAGAGTGTAAATCGGACCTTAGATGTGACCATCAAACAGACTAAAGTACAGGGTGTAAATGGGACCATGGATTTGACCCCAAAAATGACACAAACACAGGGTGTAAATGGGACCATGGATTTGATCCCAAGAACAGGGTGTAAATCAGACCATGGTTTTGGCCCCGCAACAGACAAAAGTACAGGTGTAAATGGGACCATGAATTTGACCCCACAACAGACACAAGTACAGGGTTAAATGGGACCATGGATTAGATCTCACAACAGACACAAGTACAGGGTTAAATGGGACCAAGGATTCGATCACATGTACAGGGTGTAAATCAAAGAATGAATTTGATCACAAGTACAGGGTGTAAATCGGAGGATGGATTTGATCACAAGTACAGGGTATAAATTGAACCACGGATTTGACCCCACAACAAACACAAGTAATAGGTGTAAATGGGACCATGAGTTTGACCGCACAACAGATAGAAGTATAGGGTGTAAATGGGACCATGGATTTGACCCCACAACAAACACAAGTACCGGTGTAAATGGGACCATGGATTTGATCACACGTACAGGGTGTAAATGGAACCATGGTTTTGACCCCACAACTAACACAAGAAAAAGGTGTAAATGAAACCAAGAGTTTGACCCCACAACGGACACAAATACAGGGTGTAAATGGGACGATGGATTTGATCACAAGTACAGGGAGTAAATCGGACCACGGATTTGATCACAAGTACAGGGTGTAAATGGGACCATGGATTTGACCCCACAACAAACACAAGTACCGGTGTAAATGGGACCATGGATTTGATCACACGTACAGGGTGTATATGGAACCATGGTTTTGACCCCACAACTAACACAAGAAAAAGGTGTAAATGAAACCATGAGTTTGACCCACAACAGACACAAATACAGGGTGTAAATGGGACGATGGATTTGATCACAAGTACAGGGAGTAAATCGGACCGTGGATTTGACTCCACAACAGACATAAGTACAGGGTGTAAATGGGACCATAGATTTGACCCTACAACAGACTCAAGTACAGGGTGTAAATGGGACCATGGATTTGACCCCACAACAGACACAATTACGGGGTGTAAATGGAACTATGGATTTGACCCCACAACAGACACAAGTACAGGGTGTAAATGGGACCATGGATTTGACCCCACACCAAACACAAGTACGGGTGTAAATGGGACCGTGGATTTAATCACAGGTACAGGGTGTAAATGGAACCATATGCATGGTTTTGACCCCACAACAGACACAAGAAAAAGGTGTAAATGAAACCATGAGTTTGACCCCACAACAGACACAAATACAGGGTGTAAATGGAACCATGGATTTGATCACAAGTACAGGGAGTAAATTGGACCGTGGATTTGATCACAAGTACAGGGAGTAAATCAGACCGTGGATTTGACCCTACAACAGACAAAAGTAATTGACCCCACAACAGACTCAAGTACAGGGTGTAAATGGGACCAATGAATTGACCCTAAACAAACTCAAGTACAGGGTGTAAATGGGACCATAGATTTGACCCTAAACAGACACAAGTACATGGTGTAAATAGGACCATGGATTTGACCCCAAAATACACAAGTACAGACATGTAAATGGACCATGCATGGATTTTATCCCACAACAGACTCAAGTACAGGGTGTAAAGGGGACCATGGATTTTATCCCACAACAGACACAATTGCAGGGTGTAAATGGAACCACCGTCGTCACTGTACTAGCATAGATCTAGTAACCTTTCTCACGATCGTCGTATTCGCACCGCTCGAACTTCACGTCCGCCGATTGAAACTCTTATGACCTTGTCTTCAGTTGACGGCGCCATAAAGTTTATGTACGCAGAAGATAACGAAATAGGGATCGAATACGTATCCAGCGCAGAGTAGGTGTGCCTATAAGTTATCGAAGTGTCAGCCCACAGGAAGTAGTTGCATATTCATGTATTTGGTGCATGGAAGCGGGTCACGCACGTACAACGGCGCGATTCGAGCGGGAAACTTGTACCAACTTTGCGCCGCTGTATCTCCGTAACGGATGACATAAAAATTAACGAACAGAACAAATCGTTAGGTATAGGACCTCTCTACCTACAAACCGAATTTGAAGCGATTTGATTACTCCTACAGAAAGTTATGGCGGGATCGAACCCGGTGGGGTATCGAACATTGCAATACTGGCACGGAGCAAGTGCTAGACTCCAAAATGTACTTTACAATAGAGAAATGATGTCGTATGAAGTGTTGAAAATAGGATGTCGATAGCTTTAACCGTTGGGAAGTTATCGCTATTTAAACGTAAAGGTATTTTATAACATTTTATATATTTATACGAGGGCTCATTTTGTCGGAAACTGTCCCATATATATATAATTATAATTATATATATACACCTTATTTTTGTATCTTTGTCAGTCTGTACAGCGTGTATACCTGCTATCAATCTTGGCCACTTACACTGGCGTAGTCGGCTCTACACGAGTTGGAATGTCCAAACCCTTGCTCCTACCTGAGCCCTACGGAGGCGAAGCGGGTGGCTGGGCGGAATGGGTAGACCATTTCGAGAACGTAGCCGCTGTCAACAAGTGGGCTACTGGTGAGGAGAAATTAAAATGGCTGAAGGTGCGTCTAACTGGGAAGGCTCAGACAGCGTTCAAGAAGTTGCCACAAGATATGTGAAAGAAAACTATACGGTGAGTGCATGAAATCCTTACAGCGCCGTTTTGACCCTGACAGTAAGAGGCAACTGTATACGTGGCCGAGTTAAGTGCCAGAACGAGGCACAAGGACGAAGACTGGGCTACTTTCGGCGACGTATTGAGAGTTCTTGCGGACAAAGCGTATCCTGACCTGGAGGAGAAGGCTCGAGAACGTTTTGCATTAAACCAGTTTTTGGCACAAATTGAAAACGCCCAAGTCGCTTTCGGCGTGAAGCAGAAACGACCCACCAACGTCGAGGAGGCCGTCGTCGCAACAATTGAATTAGAGTCGTACTTGGGAAGCTCCGGTAAGCCGCTGCGAGTGAGCGCTGTGTCCCCACAGGAACCAGACCCAGATGTACGCGTACGCCGTGCAGACCGTGCTGAAGCTGTCGCAGCTGTCTCTCCACTTGATGAACCTCAGACGGTGAAGTCGCTTGGCGAGCGGCTACAACGGTTGGAGATGCTACTCGAGAGACAAGGAAGTTCCACAGGGCGTCCGGCAAGTAAGCAAACCTGGGAGGCTGAGAGTGGGAGACGCAAGGCTGTAGTCTGTTGGACTTGTGGCAAGAAAGGCCATATTGCAAGATTTTGTCGGAGTCGCCAACAGAGCAGCATCAGGGAAACTTCAGTCCCTCAGTGGAGAGAGCCTACCACGTGAGGGAAGAAGACATGTAGAGGCTCAAACTGATCAGTTGACTGTTCCTTCTCTTTCATTAACTTGCGGGGTAAGTTACAGCGTAAAGGGAGTCGTTGGGGTGGTAGCTGTTGCGTTCGTTGTTGATACGGGAGCAGCTGTATCTCTTATCCGCAAGGATGTCTGGACACAACTTGTAAACAGGGACAGTACACTTGTTCTTGAACAGTGGTCTGGAAAGAAGCTTGTAGGGGTCAATGGGGCTTCATTGCCTATATGTGGGTGTGGAAACATACAGGTTTTGTTGAAGGGTACTCCATTTATGGTCACTTGCATTGTAACTGATGACATCACTATAGAGGCAATCCTTGGGTTGGATTTTTTGGAAGCTAATAGTTGTGTGATTGACTGTGGTCAGAAGGTACTCACATTCCCCTCCCAAAAGCTTTCTATTCCATTCTCAAGCAAAACCACCACAGAACAAGGAGTTGCAACTGTTGGACTGGTCCTAAAAGAGAAAACAGTTGTTCCAGCAGGAAGTGAAATGGAAGTTATGGTAAAAATTGCTGGTCCAGTCACTAATGGTACGTGGTTTGTAGGACACAAGTCAGCCACTTGTAATGGTGTGATGGTGGCTAATGCAGTAGTGTCTCCACGCAGTAATGTAGCACCAGTACGTATACTGAACCCACGTGATGAAATGGTGCATGGTGCTGAAGAAAGGAACACAGATTGCAAGCATGGAGCTCCTGGAGCAAGATCCAGTTATCAACATATCTACTGTGATGAAGCGTGCTGAAATCTCACTGGAATGCCAGAACATTCTATGGGATTTGGTGTCTAAAGTTGGGAGTCACATTAGTGAGAGTGAAAGAGAACAACTCTATTCTCTTCTTGTGGAGTTTGCCGATGTCTTTTCTTTCAGCAGCAAGGACTTGGGCCGCACTAAAGAGCTGAAGCATCATATTTTCACCAGTGATGCTCAACCAGTGCACCTATCTCCTCGTCGTATTCCTCAGGCACGCAGGGAGGAGCTCCGAGGCTTGCTGAGGGACATGCTAGAGAGTGATGTAATCCAACAGTCTGACAGCCCTTGGTCTTCACCTATAGTGTTAGCAAAGAAGCATGATGGGACAACACGATTCTGCGTAGACTACAGGAAGGTAAACGAAGTAACAAGAAAAGATGCCTACCCACTACCTCGAGTGAACGACACCTTGGACACACTGGTTGGTTCTAAATTCTTCACCACACTCGACCTTGCCAGTGGGTACTGGCAAGTGGAAGTGGCTCCCGAGGATCAACCTAAGACAGCCTTCACAACACCGGAAGGACTTTACCAATTTAAGGTAATGCCATTTGGCTTATGTAACGCTCCAGAGACATTTCAGCGTTTAATGGACCGAGTGTTGAGTGGGTTAAAATGGTCGAGCTGTTTAGTGTATTTTGACGATATAATAGTAGTAGGTACTACATTTCAGGAGCATTTACATCACCTCACTAGTGTCTTCACTCGTCTGAGGGGGGCGGGTCTCAAGCTAAAACCAAAAAAGTGTACACTCTGCAGGCAGCAAGTAACATTTCTAGGCCATGTAGTATCCACAGATGGTGTTGCAACAGATCCAAGCAAAACTGAGGCTGTGTCGAAGTGGCCCACTACCCAGAACAGAAAAGAAGTTCAACAATTTTTGGGGCTAGCCAATTACTATAGGCGTTTTGTTAAAGACTTTGCCTTGATCTCAAAACCACTACAGCGGTTGACAGAGAAATACGCACCTTTCGAATGGACTATTGGATGCCAAAATGCTTTTGATGAATTGCGTAAACGTTTGGTTTCTTCCCCAGTCCTTGCATACCCAGATTATGGGCGACGTTTCATACTCGACACGGATGCAAGTGACGTTGGAATCGGTGCTGTGCTTTCACAGGTTAGTGATTGTGGTTCTGAGCGTGTTATTGCCTATGCGAGCAGATTGCTTACTAGGCCAGAGCAAAGGTATTGTGTAACACGTAAAGAATTATTAGCAGTTGTGGAATTTGTACATCACTTTTGACAGTATCTCCTTGGCGAGAATTCACCCTTCGCACTGACCATGGATCTCTGGTCTGGATCCGGAAATTTAAAGAACCGGAAGGTCAACTGGCTCGCTGGCTAGAGAGACTCCAGGAGTATAACTTCACCGTTGTGCACCGCCAAGGCTTGCGCCATTGCAACGCTGACGCCCTTTCCCGTGTCCCATGCAGGCAGTGCGGTAGGGACGAAGATATAGAAGCAGAGAACACCGTCACGGTAGGAGTGGTTTCCAATCCGTTCCAGAAATATACTCCAGCTGAGATGAAGCAGATGCAACTGGACGACACAACCATCCAACCTGTTCACTGTGCTGTATCTTGTGGTCAACTAACGAGCCCTGATATTGTTAAATCGTGGAGTCGAGGAAGTCGTCTCCTGATGCAACACTGGGACGCCCTCTGCATTTATGATGGTATCCTGTGGAAGAAATGCGTGGATGGAAGTAGAAGATTCCAGCAGCTTGTTTTACCCGCGAAGTTACAAGTGGACGCTCTTCGCGATCTCCATCAAGGTGCTGTAGGCGGTCACATTGGAGAGGAGAAGATGAAACACAGACTGAAAGAGCGGTTTTACTGGCCAGGATGTACAGAAGCTGTTGGAGAGTGGTGTAGGAACTGCATAAGCTGCACCACGAGGAAGACGGTTGCCCCAAAGAGAAGGGCTCCTCTGCAAACCATTAAGGCTGGGTACCCGATGCAAATAGTGAGTGTAGATTTAATGGGCCCCCTTCCCGAGACTGAGGATGGCTGTAAGCATGTCATGGTAGCTGTGGACTGTTTTACCCGGTGGGTAGAAGTGTATGCTATACGGAACCAGGAGGCCACAACTGTTGCTAAAAAACTTGTCGATGAAATGTTCTGCCGTTTTTCTCCTCCAGAACAGCTCCACAGCGACCAGGGACGACAGTTTGAGTCAGATTTGGTGAAGGAGATATGCGAACTGTTGCAGATCAGAAAAACGCGTACCACGCCGTACCACCCACAGTGCAATGGAATATGGTGGAGCGGTTCAATCGGACTCTATTGGACATGCTTTCCACCGCAGTTGGCAACCATCAAGCTGATTGGCAGCAGCACATACGTAAACTTTGTCTGGCTTACAACTCTAGCGTCCATTCCTCCACAGGATTTACTCCGTTCTTCTTGATGTTCGGGCGCCAGGCGAAGCTACCGATCGACCTGATGTACGACACTAATCAGATGGAGCCGAACATTACTTCCGAGTATGCACGCTGCTTGAAAGACGCCTTGCAAGAAGCATACGCACTGGTGAGGGAGCGCTGTCAGACCGAACATAAAAGGCAGAAAGAGCTGTATGACCAAAAAGTGCACGGGAAGCCATTTAGCCCGAGCGAGTTGGTGTGGTTACACTCCACAGCTGTTCCTCGTGGTCGATCCAGAAAGCTACACCATCCTTGGAAAGGACCCTTTAAGGTCATGGAATGACTGGGCGAGACCACGTACAAAATCAAAAACCTTCAAGGTCGGAGGAAAACAACATTTGTTCATTTTGACAGGCTCAAGCCGTGTGTAATATCCAATGACAAGCCAGAGAACACAGGGTCCAGAGAACAAGAACCAGTTGGATCTGGTTGACAGCGATGACGATGATCCAGTACAGCAAGAAGAGGCAGCAGTCCCAGAAATTGCGAACCCACCTGTACCACCCTTAAATGAACAACGCCGATATCCCGTGCGAGATAGACAACGCACACAGCGCTATGGAATATATATATGGAACACTAAAAAGAAGGGAGCAGTGTAATGCAGGATTTATTAGTCTGCGCTTGCGCAGTACAATGTATTGATGGAACCTTTTGTAATAGATTGTCACACGCACACCCGTGATCACACATATAATTATATATATATATACACCTTATTTTTGTATGTTTGTCAGTCTGTACCTCGTGTATACCTGCTATCAATCTTGGCCACTTACACATACATAAAATTATATATCAAAATGTCAACCGAAGTGCACCGGGTGATGGGTATTCTGAACTTGTACGCTGTTCCCATTTGAAGAGGCTGGGAAGTACAAACATAATGCTTCATTCATTGGTTGTACCACAAATGTTTCATTAATAATTTCTATGCTGACAATTTATACAGTAGCACACACATCAAACTCCGTAAAACATATTTTTTAAGTGGTACATGCCACTTTTTTCTGTGACAATGAAGTTTTATTTTTAAGAACTGCATCTGTTGCTACACATATTACGGGCCAAGTGTGTGGTATGAAAATAATATAACAAATGGTAAATTAAGTACATTGGTACATGAAACAACAGTACAATATGGATGCAAGATAATTTCATTTGAATTTAGGAGAAATGTTGAAATTTTGGTCCTCCTCGTAGGACCAGTACCTGGGGATTTAAAGTTAATCATGCGTTACATATGCAAATCTGCATATGTAATCTGTGATAGATGATATAATACTGACTACATGTAATTGGTCAAAATTTCACAAAGTCCTGCAGGCCTCCTTCGAAAATTCATGCTTTCCTAATGATCTCAATTGTGAGTTGGAAGAGATACAATATATTCTTACATACATGTGTACACCTGAATGGGCCACAAATATATACATGTACATGCTGAATATGTATCTGGATTCTATTGTTATTGTTTACAAGTCATAATAAAAGAAATTGAACATAAATGTACATCATTTATGCTGAATATGTATAATTATAATATAATACATATAATTGCATTTTTACCTCTCAATATGTTCCAATAATTAGAAACGGGATAAATGGGCATACACAAATACACTGATATAGGGATACATGCACTATATACACTACACGCTAATTGTGGTGCCCAATACAGAGGCAGCATTGCCGTGCTGTAGTGCAATTGACACTCTCTGGAGAAGGAATGAGAGGGACTGATGATCGTGTGTGATGCTCTGCTGACGCCTGCTTATATCAGTGAGCAAACTGAGAGCATCAGGGCCAAGGGCACCTGAGGTCTCAATCGCAATTGGTACAAAATGGTGGGATTTGGACAGCAGAGCATATTTCTCCTTCTTCCTGGCTTCAGCAGCTGTGGCTACAGCTCTAGCTTCCCTTGTGGCATCTGCTATGTATGAGGCTGCGAAGGTGTCCACACAAGTAAAGTCCCAAACAAGACACTGGTGTCAATTGCACTACAGCATGGCAATGCTGCCTCTGTATTGGGCACCACAATTAGCGTGTAGTGCATGTATCCCTATATCAGTGTATTTGTGTATGTCCATTTATCCCGTTTCTAATTATTGGAACATATTGAAAAAAAAAATTACCTCTCAATATTTATGTCTCGTACAAATTCACATTTAGACCCAATCATATTGAATAATTAACGTTCCAATACTCAACCAATCAGCCTGTTTCTCAACCACACATCCAGTTGATTTATAACTGGGCAACCGGTTAATGAACTGTATGACTTTGAACATTTCTGGAAGTTAAAAGTGACATGCTTCAGAAGTAACATTGCTGTAATCAAGCAGAGCTTTGTGGACAATGTTTTACAACATTCATCTGCACACATCTGAAGCACATGTGCATACGTGTGTGTGTGTGTGTGTGTGTGTGTGTGTGTGTGTGTGTGTGTGTGTGTGTGTGTGTGTGTGTGTGTGTGTGTGTGTGTGTGCATGTACATGTATGTGCGTGTGTGTGTGTGCATGTTTGTATGTTTGTACATGTGTGGCTGCTACAGAAACTTATAAAATAGATTGAGCTAGCAATGGTCAACCAGCCGTTCTGTTAATCAACGGCCCATAGATCATCAGGACACACACAATTATGAGAGACTTACATATGCACAAATGGAGGTATATGTGGTGTATGACATATATTATAAGGACGAGGATCAGAGTTTCATTTATTGTGCATGATGTCAAAGTACATGTACATTATCGTCCATGCATCAGTAAAATACATAGATTGTTGTGTACTCTAATTTACATACTTCACTTGTGCAATGGACAGGGCTGTTACAAGGATGCATGTACCTACATGTACTAAGAAAGGCACTTATAGTGTCCATGTATATAGATACCATTCCTTATACTTATAGATACCATTCCTTATAGATACATGTACCATTCGTTACTTAGGAAAATGGGGATGGGACTATGACAACAATGTAATGGGCATGTGATGTATATGTGTACAATGTACATATTCATATACACACTGTAATTGTATGTATTGTTACTACTGCCATATGCAAACAAATGTGTACACATGTACTCATGCAAACTTACAATTCTGTGCTCCATTTTTTTCCCCCACTTTTTTTGAATCTGCACGTTGTTCTGTAAGAGATAGGAATCATTACAAAGAATGGCCATCATACCAATAGGCAAATAATAATTTTATATACATTCATTTTAGTAGTGCCATGTACATATATATTGTGTGATATACAAATGCATTACATGGATTAGCTAAACACCCATTTACCAATGTACCATAGACTTTAGCGAGCATATTTGGATATAGGCTAACCCCCCCCCCCCCCCCCCCCCCCTCTCTCTCTCTCTCTCTCTCTGACTGTAAATGCCTGACACAAGTGGCTGGCCCCACCAGGCACCATCTATATGTCCCTGACACAATTAAATTAGATGAAAAAGTTTTTAAATAAATGATTAGTGATGTAGGATTTGTAGGCAGTAATAGAGTACAAAGTAAGTAAAAATGACCTAAATAATGTATCAAATCTACCTGTCTGAATGTAGGTGTGTAATATTTGTAAATTAATGAATGTATAATTTCTTTGATCCCTTGTTTCCTTACCTTTTACTCAATTGCTGCCTAAAAATCCTACATCACCAATTTTATTTTAATTTTATTTTATGCAAATTGCACTTCCTATTTATATTAGACATAGAGGGGACTCAATGCAGGAATGTTCTGCAGCCCCTTTAATTGCAATCTTGTAATGATTTACTTCAAAGTTTGTGCAACAGAGAGATGAAGGCAAGGCGCATACAGACAGGGGTAAAGGGGTAAAACCACAAAGCATGGCAAAAGGGACCATTACTATGTATCAGAAATAGTGTATGTATGTGTCAAAAACCCACTGTGTCTGAGTCTTCGATAACAGAACACTATGACCACAGAGACAATTACAATGGCAACAGTGAAAGCATATGCTGCACCAATGATAGCTGCAGAAAAAAGAGACAGTGACCAAGAGACACCATTATAAAGATCTGCAAAAAGGTATCGTTCAAATAAGCTGCAGTGTAGCAAACAGTTGGTACATATACCCAGAATAGTTAAATATTTAGGTGGTAATACGCAGATATAATGGCATCCAATTGTGTAGATGCAAAATGTCAATCTCACTCATGCATGCATTGGTGCATTATCTCTAACATGTATTGGCCTATTCATTGTTTTAAATCCACACTGACCCAAAATTCATACCTGCTGATGAGATTTGAACAGAAGTGCTTGATATAGCAATTGGTGTAGCTAGAGTGTTAAATTAGAAGGTATCACACTATAAAAATGCTCAATGTACATATTTAGATGTATAGTATAAATGATATGTTACTGTCACTATTTATTGTATAAGGGAGGGTGGACATTTTGCCATCGCACTCATGAATTGGTGCATTATTTCTAACATTTATTTATGTATTGGCCTATTCATTGTTTTAAATCCACACTGACTCAAAATTCATACCTGCCAATGAGATTTCAACATAAGAAGCGGCTGATGTAGCAATTGGTGTAGCTAGAGTGTGAAATTAGAAGGTACCACACTATAAAAATTCTTGTACATATGTAGATGTATAGTATAAGTTATAAGTTACTGTCACTATTAATAATTACATTATTGAATAAGGGAGGGTGCATGTTTTGCCATCATCCATCAGCGGACACTATTATGAGAGGAGAGAACTATCAGGGAAGAGAGCTATCAGGTTGTGTGTGATACAAGGGCCAAGCCAAGGTGAAGGACGCTTTCCTTAAGTATTGATCACAACAGCCTCTATTCTAAAGATACGTACCATAAAGCTGTCAAATAGTATAAAATCCGAACTTCACCACTGCCTAAAATATTGTCTTACAGTACAATATACAGGTACATGTACATGTATGTTGTAACCCTAACAGACAACTTTAGTAAATGGTCTTATTAAGCCTTGGGTGGCACTTTAGAACAAGGCTGCAGATGTGGTTAGTTTATTTTCTCCACTACAAGCCAATGAGTCTTATATGTGCTCTAAAATGCAGGTTTGGAACAGCTATCTTCGTGCACATATTGCTTCTAAACATCGGAAGACATCAGCATATCATAATGGTCTAGTTGAAACTGAATTCCACCATTAAGTCTTGTCTGATCAAGCTTTGCAATGAACACCAAAATAATTGGGATGACCACTCGGATGGCACACGAGGGTAAAAATCCCTCTGCAAAATTAACCACTGCACTAAACAGGGTATACATTCCATAAATGTTAATCATAGTTTACAACTGTGGTAAGCAATGTGTTGTGTTAATTGCCTGCAAATGCAAATAATCAAATCCAAGCTAACACAGAACATGACTATTATTGTGGCCTCTACTGTACCTGATGAGTGCTGCTGAGAAGTGCTTGAAGTTGAAGCGGTTGGTGTACATGTACCTTCGTTAGGAAACCAGAAAAGCAATAAAAACTATCACAACAAGTTATACACCTCTTCATATGTACATGTTCATCAGATGTTGCAGGCATAAATAACTGTTGCATATTTGTTTTTGTACTGCAAGTAACTTCCTTTGCTTTATATAGTGACTCTATATTATAGGTATCAGAGCCTATAATAATAAGTACAATCACCATACTGCAGCTACAAGTTAAAATAAAATTTTACAGTAGAAAATGTACATGTACATTGTCATGTATCAGTACATGAATTTCCATCAAATCATCAGTATGTGACAGACATGTAATTACTTCCAGACAATGCCAATTGTCCTCTTGTTACCACTAACCCATCAAACCTTCATGGGATAGAGAATCTATACCACTGAATACCACATATTATATGACCCCCTCCCCCCTAACTTGTATGTGAGAGCCTAAACATTTTTCAAACGAGTGTATCTCCAAAACCAATCACGCCACCTTTTTCAAACGCACATAGGAGTACCACATCTTCTTTGGGATTGCACTGACATGCCTCACTACAGACAATGCAGTCCAATAGTTTACATGTGTATGTGGTTCAGGCTGGCCCGGCTAGGATGGCCATATATTTCCAATCATGCATCTCTAAATGCAGAGAATCAGTGTATACATGTACTTAGTAAACAATTTGATTCCTTCAACACAAAAAACTTGATCGAGGTGCTATTGCTAAATTAACCTGTTACTTTTAGAAGGTGAACATCAACAAATTTGACCATCCTAATAGCTCCACCATATACTTGTACCTATACATCCATACATGAAGTGCCATTATTTTATTTTTTTGTTCTCTTATGGCTGATAAAGATGACAAGCATATGGTGGAGTGATTAGAATGGTCAAATTTGCTGATGTTCCAAAGTAAAATGTTTAAGTTATGACGAGAGTAATTTGTGTTGAGCATCTGTCAGTATATACCAATTCTCCCAGATGGAAATTGTATAAGGCTGTCCCAAACCACGTGAGCTGTTGGACTTAGCCTGTAGAGTAGCATGTCAGTGCAATCTTATACATGTAGCTATTATACTAGCATTTTCACATTAGCACATAATTGGTAACCTTGAGTTTTAAAAGCATACAATTGACAAGATGCAAAGAATTAACATGGATGGGAAACATTCTGGATGCAGGGCATAGAAGTAGAATAATGGTGCTAACAAGGATGGATGGTCTATGGACCCTTTCAGTTTGAATCTTCCTCTTTATGTGGCTGCAGTGATAAGGTTTTTTCCCCATCATGACTACTACCATGTCCTTTTTAGCACATTTAAGTGTTGTTTGCTAACCCTACATGTACATGTACAGCTAAGGACTACTACATGCCAAATGCGATTTGAACCTACAGTTGTATATGCTTTTCATCACATGCACAGCATCCATGGTCCATCTCACCATGTCAAATAGGTGCTTAGAGCTACCAAAGTATTTTTGGGACGTCACCATGTATGTAGCTTTGTACATCAGTATGTCTTGCCCTTCATTCCACACATGAAATAAAAATAATAAAGTTCAACTGATCTCTATCTAGAAATGAATATTTACAAAACCGCAAACCAATGTGTTACGTTTATAGAAATATTGGTTTGAAATCTTGATTTGGTCTTCAAGCCATCCACACTTTAAACCAATGGATTAGGTTACCCATGATCCAAGAAGATGATAATGTTCTCTGATCTTATTGCGCTATTATGGCAGTTCAATACCGAACTCCAGTCACAAGGTAGCCTGTTCTCCTCAACTGGGTTCGACAAAAGAATAAACATGAATATGGACTGTTGATCTGTATGCCACCATGCAGTTCATATGGCAGCAAAAATCAACAGATACTAGTGAAAAAATGTGTGCTGCTTTGTCTGAGGAGAGGTCTAAAAATCAAAAATGTTCTATATCCCCATTCTTACATCCATTCATGGCTGAGAAGTACAATGAACCTAAACAGACTGAACAGCATTGTGCATCATTCTATGCATGTACATATCCATGAGGCCTCTAAGTATACTTTAGGTGATTGGAAACAAATTTATTCACGCAGGCAGTACATTTACAGGCAGCTTGTGTGTTATTTGTCTTCACTATAATTAGTACATAATTACGTATTGCAGAAGACTAATATACTATTTCCCCACCTTTCCATATTTCAGCACCCCCAAAGATGGTGAACCAGAAGGAATCATTGCACCATTCTAATTCACCAGAAAGCAAACTTATCACTTTTTGTGGCTAGGGGTGGGATAAATTTAATAGCATCATACTTTAATTGTCTTACAGGAGTGACATGGGGGGGGAGGGGGGGGGGGCCAGCTCCATGGTTCTGTTTCTTCACAAAGCACAAACAATGTGATTATTTTGATTGTGTTTTAAGGTTGCTGGAAGTGTGATGTAGTACATGCTTGTTCATTGTGAATACAGTTGCAATGTTATGAATATTAATGGCCCTTCCCCCCCTGAAATTGTCCCGCAAGACACATAATCCACTAAAAGTTTGTCCCTATTAAGCAGACACCTTTCATATACAAACACAATAAAAATAAAAATTGCATACGAGCTAGAGCATGCACATGTACATGCATATGAACATGAGTGAAGTACATGTAACTGCAAGTACTTTTTTTAGCAATGGTTACCTCCTACTATGGTTATTGTTGTTCCATTCTCAGAACAGTTGACAACTGAGGTGTATGTGGCAGTAACAGTTGCCTCATAGTGGTCACAAGGGTCTGGAGTGGTGATGATCACAGGTGGCTCCATCACTGTCCGACTGAACACTGATGCTCCACTACTGTTGGTGACCAGTACTATGTAGGAGAGGGCTGGGAACTGGACACTGTAGGCCCAGGCCAGTTTGAAGGAGGTAGCATTGAGTGTAATATTGAAGTTAGTGGGAGCAGAGGGAGGAGCTGGTAGACAGTACAATATAATATAAGGGACAGGGATTGTGACTGAAACATACCACAAACCTTGCACAAACAAATTGGCAGGAAAAGAAAGGAAAGGTGCATTGTCCTGGACATAATAGCACTGAACAATTGCACCTTGGGGAACACTTATAGTAGGTACTGTCAACGTGGATTGAGTACCAGATTGTACTACTAGTGCACCCCTCACAAATGAGGGATCAATATTGTTAATTACCCATTGAAGCCCTATTTGCTGGTTGGTAGAACATGTAAACAGAGCACTTGTACCAAGACATGAGGTCACATTGCTGGGATTAGTAGTGAAGGAGGTAGCTGATCCTGAGTATGGAGGGTGAAATCATGTACATGTATCGCATTCCATTTGAAGATACTTACCATGCTTCACACAGAGCAGGTAAGTGTACAGGAATGAAATGTACTGCAGAGAGCTGGGTGGGCACATACAATTCAATCCCAAGAGCATCCCGTATACACCCTTAATACATGTACAAGGTATAATCATGATATTTGGTTGTGTGGTTACACGGAAAACATGAAGTCGAAGTTCGCAGGCATGAAAAAAAAAAATGATACACTCCCTAGTCTATTAGGTCTACTCCTCCACTCGTCGCTCAAAGATTCCACCCTCCTGGCCGATACTACCGACCATATGAACTGGTGATAATATAAGATTGGCTGGCATTGTACAAAGAAAACACAAGTGTAGATTTACAATACCTTGCCTTCCCAGCCATCCCAGGAGGTACCATTTCGGGCCTAGCCAGACAAACTGGGGGCAGATTGGGGGGAGTATTATACCCCGCAAAACCTATCACGGGACTACATGTGCTACATTTCCGCTTTCACGTAAACCACAAGAAAATACCACGATTCGATACTGTTGCCATTTGATATACCAGTTGATTATTCATCATCTCATCTTAAAAACATATGCTGCTGGTTTCTGATATTACCAATAGATGAAACCATGCAGTGATGCCTCTTTGTATTACGCTATTACGGATTTATTAAAACTGCTGGACTGTGAGCTTGAGACAGTGTAACAATTTGGTTCCAATAAACCACTCTTCTCCTGCACCTCTTGTGGGCGTGGTCACATCTGTATCTATTGCCATCGTTATGTATGCCTACTGGAAAGGAATATGTGATGTCATCAATTGAATATTACAAGGGCTTCACCATGCAGCTAATTTTAGTTAGTCTGTACAGTATGATCAGTGTGATTTTTTTGTTTTGTTTTGCCAGTGTGATATATCATTATAGTATCATTCAACTCCTAAACACATGCATGACAAAATTAATGCGAGCGACATAATTATATCCTGTTCCAGTTGTCCACGTGCTATGCAGAATAGGAAGTACTTATAACGTACCAAGATCCGTTCCGAAACACCTGAGATTTTTAAATTATAGTCAGCACTAAAACCTGTATAGGAAATATTAAAAAATCAAGCCGTTTTGAAACTGTTTTGTGGCTAACTTCAACTTTTGCCCCCTTCCCGCATCGGTCGTACAGTAGCCACTTAGCCGAATATAATCACGACTTAATAATAAAATGTGCATGCATGTTGCTAATATTGTCATTTCATTCAAATGTCATATGCAGAAATCAGCGGTCACCAGGAAAGTGATGTTGATAGCATGTGTTCCATCGCTAGTACATAGGGGTAGTGTGATTTGAATTTGTGTTGAATTAATAAGTACTGAAAGTCAGACTTAAAGTTATTGACATGTGTAAGATGTTCCAGTACACAGGTCGAGTGCTAGTGTCACACTAGAGGTTCTCGTTCTCTATATTAATAATTAACTCACAATTACATCATACACACTATTACATTATTACAATCTCCAACATACTCCCCCTGTTGAATAGCTCTTGATGGTAGCCAACATCACAAGTACAAGGCATGCAAACTAGTTGCTCAACTCCTTAATAAAATCCTTGATCTTCAACTGTGCTATCTGTGGAGCTACTCGCTTAGGTCAGAGAGATGTCATGGTATCAATATGTACAGGTTGTTCAACAAGTGCAGGTGGGTTCTGGGTTTCCTTTTCCTGTGGGCTTGTGACACACTGAACCTCCAGACATACTGTTTCTACCGGACTTTACTCGACTCTATGCTGTCCATCAGATCCAGTTATCAGTTTTTCAACACAGCCTATAACTTCCAAAATTCTCTCGGGAGTCCTTGGTCATCTCCAACTGCCACAACCTTACCATCACCCACAACATTTTTTATTGATGTACGATGTTGCTCTCTTAACTCTAATAAATACTCTCTTTTCCACCTCCTTTGCCAATAGTGATTTAAAACAGTGCTTAAATATCTGGCTCTCAGTGATAATTCAACTAAGTCTGGGTCAACATCTAGTGGTGGATCAGGTAAGCAAAGTAGCCTGCGACCTGTCAGCAGATGTGAGGGAGTGAGAGGCTCATCAAGATCTTCACTGCATGGATACAAAGGATAGCGGTTGAGAATTCAATATCATTTCAATCTCAGTTACAACTGTGACTAATTCATCGTTCATAAGTCTGGTTCGTCCAATGATTTTCTTTAGGCAGCGTTTAATTGAACCTACCATTCTCTCACCCCACCATGCCAGGTGCTCGTTCCAGATTGAAAACCCAATCAATACGAACATTTGATAGGTATTGCTCTGTTTCAATGTGGATGACTCAACACAGTTGAAATGATTTTGTTTGCTAGCTTGCCATTATCCGATATGATCTTATGAGGAATACCTCTCCTAGCAGCTATAAGCCAGTCGAAACATCTTACCCAAGAGAAGATAGTGGAAGTGCATTTAACCATGCACCTGTTTCTTTGGCAGAAACAGCCAAAAGTCACGCACGACGTTTGGTGTCAGATGCATTTTCAAGGAGATGATCATAGTGGCTTGTCCCAGTGGTGTGTCCCATGCCTTCTGCTTTGTGTCTGATGGTTTAGGTTTCCATTCCATGCTAACTTAGCTTCCTCAACTGCAGGATAGCCATTCTTTCTGGTAACATCATAGATGATACTGCGGGTGCCAGCAGTAGAAGCCAAAAAGGCAGACGGTGCAAGCTGGACAGCTCTCCGTATCTCAATACCACCAGCACTGACAGGAAGGGTGGCTTGTATCCAGGCAGAGGTACATGTATCATGAAAGTGTAGTGTTTTATAATCATAATAATCATAATAATAATACCACACCACTAAACTCGGAGATTTTGATAATTGGAAATTACAGCAGAAATGCTGACCTACACTATTTAGCAAATACACAAGGATACACTATATAAACTTCATTCTACTTGTGGTGCCTGTATGCCTAAAGCCCTTCTCGTAAATCTCCACACAAGCCTAAAGCCCTTCTCCACACAGGCCTAAAGCCCTTCTCCACACAGGCCTAAAGCCCTTCTCTGCACAGGCCTAAAGCCCTTCTCCGAAAGCCCTTCTCCACACAGGCCTAAAGCCCTTCTTCGCACAGGCCTAAAGCCCTTTTCCGAAAGCCCTTCTCCACACAGGCCTAAAGCCCTTCTCCGCACAGGCCTAAAGCCCTTCTCCGAAAGCCCTTCTCCGAAAGCCCTTCTCCACACAAGCCTAAAGCCCTTCTCCACACAGGCCTAAAGCCCTTCTCCACACAAGCCTAAAGCCCTTCTCCACACAGGCCTAAAGCCCTTCTCCACACAGGTTTCCTATACAGAGTCAGATCCAACCTCCTTCCTTTCACACAGGCCCAACCCCTTCCTCCCATATACACTACCTCAGTCACAGTTCCAGGAGGCAATGTCACCAGTCAACACAATCTGCTGGACAGGGAGAAGGAAGCATGTTCTGGTGGACTGCACCCCCTTGAGCAAGGTCCAGCTTGTTAAAATAACAGCATAATGGAGTGAGAGACAACAGGGGGAGGGGGTGGGGTACAAACCAGTATAGCAACCAGTGAGGACTGCAGCCTTAAGAGCCTGGTGTGGGCAGCAAGTGACTCCTGCACATTATGGCTAGAGATCTCTGCGGCCTCCAATTTGCTGCCTCTGGTGTGTGTGTGTGTGTGTGTGTGTGTGTGTGTGTGTGTGTGTGTGTGTGTGTGTGTGTGTGTGTGTGTGTGTGTGTGTGTGTGTGTGTGTGTGTGTGTGTGTGTGTGTGTGTGTGTGTGTGTGTGTGTGTGTGTGTGTGTGTGTGTGTGTGTGTGTGTGTGTGTGTATGTGTGTATGTGTGTGCGTGTGTGTGTGTGTGTGTGTGTGTGTGTGTGTGATCAAGGACAGATCTACATGTATACACCTCAATACAAAGTCTCAAGAATGAAAGTCAGGAACAAATGGACACATACAGGTGGCATAGGGGTAAATGGGCCGCATCTAACTGATATACACAAAGGAGAGTTTTTAAAAAGGATGGGGGGGGGGGGGGGGGGGGGGAAAGGGGGAAGAGGGGTAAGAAGAAGGAAAGGGTGACACCTGGCTTGCCTGACTAGCTTGGACTGACCTGTCCCCACTGATTTGCTCTGCTGCATTGTGATCTCCTCCTCCCCAGTACCAGAAGGCGGAGACAGTAGTATCCCACATGGCTTTAGGCCAGCTGGAGAGTAGTATGCTTCTGCCTGCAGTGCAGTCCTCTCCAGTCGGGGGTGGCCTTATACAGTGTGGGGTCCTAACCCTTTCCTCAGACTGCTAACATGTGCAATGTCCAACTATACACTGCAATACCAAACAAGCTAGGTACTAGCTGAGGTGTACTCATGAAGGAACATTTAGTCTGCGTATATAGCTCCTGACATGGTAGCAGCTATACCCTTTCCCAAGAGGCAGAAGTAGTGATTATACCTACTGCTAGGCTACTATGGTATCGTTTTTACACCTCCACACATCTAAGTAAGAACACACGCGACCACATCAAATTCGAGCCGATTTGCCATAACTTAAAAACCACTTCAGACAATGTAGCTGTAGGCATAAATTAGCAGCACAATCTGTGCAGCTTACCACGAAAGGTCTATTTCCGCAACTCTACGTTCCAAAGACTGAAGCTAACGATTTGTTCTCGGTATGTTCTCAATATCCGATCCGAGGTGGCTGCTTTCGAGTGGCAACAGCCACGTAGTACCACACGTAATTAAAACTGTTTTACAAGCGGTGTGCCAAATCACATTAGACTTTAGAGCATTGATTCTCTTCATGTACTTTGTTGTACAGCAAAATTCCACGGGGACTTACGTTCATTTCAAGATTTCTGGGGGTAGAGCCTAATTTCCACGAGAGCCAACAGCCGTGGTGCCATACAGGCCGGCATACACGGGGCGACTTCCTGCAGACTTGTCGCATGCAACTCAAATGAATGTTCCGCAAACCATCAGTAAACTACATGTAAACAATTGCGGAACTGTTACCCATATTCATTCGAGTTGCATGCGCCCCGTGTAGCTGCACATGAGTGCTAGCTACGCCTCCCCTCAAAACCTAGGCCAATGGGTCGAGTGATGTGCAGTGAACGAGGAACGGGTATTAACCATGCACGACAACATATCCACCTACTCAAGACATGCTCTGAACACCATCAGCCTATATGGGAATTGGCCAAATATGCAAAAGCCATATCAAAATTTAGCTGTCATAGGGATGTTGTTAAAAGCCAATTGGCAAATTGCAACCTTTTTTAAGAAGTGGTGGCTTTGAAAAAAGCCATTAGGAAAAAAAGAAGTGATGTAGTGTGGAGGGTGAGGCCAAGCCTTTACTTGCTGCTGGTGTACTTGGTAACAGCCTTGGTGCCTTCGCTCACTGCGTGCTTCGAGAGCTCGCCAGGCAGGTGGAGTCTCACTGCAGTCTGGACCTCCCGGCTGGTGATGGTGTGCTTCTTGTTGTAGTGGGCCAGGCGGGACGCCTCGGTGGCAATACGCTCGAAGATGTCGTTGACGAACGAGTTCATGATGCTCATGGCCTTGGAGGAGATGCCAGTGTCGGGGTGGACCTGCTTCATCACCTTGTAGATGTAGATGGAGTAGCTCTCCTTGCGGAGCTTCTTCTTCTTGCTCTTCTCTCCGGGCGCCTTAGGCGGCTTGGCGGCCTTCTCTCCCTTCTTGCTAGCGACTTTTCCGGGCATTTTGCTAAACTGAACGTTTGAGTGGAGTTCCACTGCGCACGGAGATCTTTTATTTGAAATTTGGTGGGATCAAAACAATGACCAGGATAAAAATACAACCGACCAATCAATAAAATTAACCCGCCAAAACGTCACGGATCACCCCTAGCACGAATCGGTCCGCAACAAATCTAGAATTCCATTGGTCGGCACAAATGTAATCCGCTCGTCTTGATCCGTGTGGGCCTACAAAACATTCCATCTATTTACATGTAACTTCGTTTTGTTCAACACAAAGTTTTGCTCAGAAAATGACTGGACGTGGAAAGGGAGGCAAAGCCAGAGCCAAGGCTAAAAGCAGGTCTGCACGTGCCGGACTTCAGTTCCCAGTTGGACGTGTTCACCGTCTGCTTCGCCAAGGCAACTACGCCGAACGTATTGGAGCGGGTGCTCCCGTCTACCTGGCAGCTGTCATGGAGTATCTAGCCGCCGAAATCTTGGAGTTGGCCGGGAACGCAGCCCGCGACAACAAGAAGCAAAGGATCAACCCCCGCCATCTTCAGTTGGCCATCAGGAACGACGAGGAGTTGAACAAGCTCCTGGCTGGTGTGACCATCGCTCAGGGAGGTGTGCTGCCCAACATTCAGGCAGTACTGCTTCCCAAGAAGACCAGTGCAACTGCAGCCCCGTCTGGCGGGAAGAAGAGCTCGCAGAGCGTGGAGGTCTAAGTGTGTTCCCAACCCTGTTAGCGCTAACTGTCCTCATTTCTACAAACCGGCTTTTATAAAAGCCACCATATCTCTCAAGAGTTGCACTTTGCAATCGTGAGTTGCTTGTTTGAAACAGATCTAATATAGTAGAAAGCTGCTCAACTACTATAGTCCAGTCCTACATCTACTGTAAGCAAGACCGAATTGGATACCCTACTGCCCTTCATTTCTTCTTGGGCGCGCCTACATATACAGATACATGCGTATTTCTATAATGTAGTGTGTGAGAACAGCTAATGATGAGATTGGTATGCCCACGCATGTACAGACGTTCAATAATGAATTCCACCAGGCCGTGCAGGTCGTGTATTACCTCATTGCTGGGCAATCCATCAGAAGCACATACAACCGAGATAAAAAATTTAGCAGGGGGTACCACCCCCTACGCCCCTTTTTAAAAACCTTTATATCTTTTTCTTTTAAGTCCGGTTTTTATTTTGAAAGCAGATTCGTACTCCCGTCTTTAAACTGCCCTCCCCTCGCATACAACACATAATAAATGTAGTCTTATAGGGCAATTATACATCAGGTTATGTAGTGAAGACAGTGGGAAATATCGAGTCATTCATAGGTATAGTGGTAGTACAATTGTAAGGTCTAGAGTTAGTCATCACTGGGAGCCAGGGGTTTTCTTTATCGCTCTAGACGTCTTTGTTCCTGCATGTGTGTGTGTGTGTGTGTGTGTGTGTGTGTGTGTGTCAGGCCCGTAGGCTGGTCGGGAGACGGGGGGGTTCGGGAAAGCGATAAGGTGGAACTGATTAAGAGCGGGGGGTGGGAGCAGGAGGGGGCGTAGCCCCCTCTCGCCCAGCTAGGGGGTACGGGGGAGCGCTGTAAGCTCCCCCATCGGGGTCTGGGGCGGAGCCCCAGCCGCTTTGCAACGCTTTGCAACTTTTGCAGTTTTTCAGCAACAAAACATAGCATAATTGCATAGAAACATGGATAGCCCAGTTTGTGTTCCCGTTCAATAATGAAGTACTTGCGAGTCTAAAGGCTGGCATACACGGGACAACTTCCGGGTGATTTGTCGTATGCAACTCAAATGACTGTAACAGTATGCATGGGTAAAAGTTCCGCAATTCTGATGGTTCGCGGAACTTCTACCCATACTCATTTGAGTTGCCGTAATTTAATTCAGGGACCCTCCCCCTGTTCCGCCGCTGCTGTTTGTTGTGGGCGGGACGCGGTACGTGGGTGCCCCATTTAGAATGGATGTCCCGCGATTGCTAAGCCTGCATGTATTGTTATCTCATTCTCGCGGGCTATAGCTATACATGTATAGAAGTTATGAATAAATTATTTTGATGGCAAGCGGAACTAGTTCTGACGAGCGGGGGGGGTCGACCGAACCCACCGACCCCCCCCAGCCTACGGGCCTGTGTGTGTGTGTGTGTGTGTGTGTGTGTGTGTGTGTGTGTGTGTGTAAAGCCATGCATGATGTAAATGTAAAGGGAGGAGAGATAGGAGTGGACAGCTCTGAAGCTCCAATGCCTAACAGGGCAAGTACACATCAATGGGTACTTTATGGCCGGCCAGAGTGAGAGGTCTACGCAATAGAGCTCCATATATCGGTATCCGATACAGAGGGAAGAGAGAACCTTGTCCATTACCATACCGGGGGAGGGGGAGGGGGAACAAGCTGCCTAGCCAAGTAAACTGTCAACAATCAATGATACAATGTCGGCATGGAGTGTGCCATTGAAGCGGGACCTGTATATGTTAAAATGGAATCAACAGTCGGCTAGCTGGAGCTGAACTGGCCCCACTCTGTCCACTGTGTGTGCAGTCACTGGCAGTATTAGGCTTATAGCCACTACTATTAGCAGTGCATGTGCATATAGAATTGTACATGCACTAGCTTTTATGTAGACAACAATGTACCATTGGTAACGTCCTATATTAAATACACTAAGTCACAAGCTAGCCTAGCTGAAGTCAGACGTCACATATTTGGCACTGAGAAATGGCATGAAGCGCTTCACAACCAGGTCACTGAAGCATCACATATCATTTTGCAAGTGCTCATGGACTCATTAATTGCTTGCATCAACATACAGCTTGCACTCTCCTAGCTTGTATGTACGCCATGGTGTCTGTCACACTACTGCTTGAGTAGTGGCATCCCACAAAGGTAGGGGATGGTTGGGGGGGGGGGCTCAAATGGGCAGGTGACCTCCACAAAGGACTGTTAACGTTGTTGGGAGATAATGGTCAGGACTGGGGCAGGCGTTGTGCCTGAAAGAGGGCTGCTCCTTCAGCTTTGTCCCCATGGACTCAGGGGACAATCCGGTCCAGGGGTGGCATTATGCCCAAGGTTGTGGTGGCTGGGGTTGAGGACATGGACTTAACCTCTCAGGCACTGTGCCACACAGACGTCATTGAGTGGATTGTACTTGCTGCTGGTAGAAGGAGGAGGAGGGGGAGGAGGAGGAGGTTCAGCTTTGCTTTGTGAATAAAATGGTAAGACTCTCGTGTAGGTGAAAAACAAAGTGTGGAGGCAGGGTGGAGGGGACGTGGTGCCTTCATTTGATGGCGGTAAGATAGTGTGCTCCCATTGCCTCTTCCAGTGCATACATTTATTGATATGCTGGGATGATTGGTTTGTAGGATGGCAGAATCATAGGTCAGTTTCACCAATTCCCCCCCTCCCCCCCCCTCCCCCCCCCTCCCCCCCTGGAGCAAGCAGAACTACACAGGCTCTAGAGGATGTGCTGTACTGTTTAGAAAATTCAGCAAGGCATTCATTGTGACGTACAACTGTCTGAATATTGCACATCCAGGTGAGGGGTGTGGCCAGCCTCAGCAAGCTGGTGGGGATAGGCAGCTGGTGACTGCCTAGAACCTGAAAGCCTGAACATGTGTGAAGGCCAACACATGAAACGTAATAACTGAATTCATGACACTTCCCTCCCTCCATCCATGCACTTTACTTCATCCAACAGGGTCTTCCCCCTTCCCCCCCCCCCCCCCCCCACCCCCCCCCCCCCCCCCCCCACCCCCCATGTTCCCTGGTATGCATCATCACTCATTGTAGTGTCCACCAATCAGTTGTTGTGTGTCGTTGGGTGGATATGCTCTCTAGGATACCTTATTCCTTCAAACGTAGTGTAAAGTGGTAGAAGTAGATCAATAACAGAGCAGGGAGGGAGGGGAGGGAGGGAGGTAGGGAGGTAGGAAGGGAGGGAGGGGAGGGACCAACACCCAATGCGAATGATCATACCATATCACAGCTGCACTAAGTGTAAAGGGGCGTGGCATAACACCCTGATGAGGTGCAGATGGTGGCCATGTTGATGGCTTCCATCAACACTGGAGGCTATAAAGGTGAAGTGTGTTGAGTGGCATGATGAAGCACTAGTGTAAGGAGAGGTGGGGGGATTTGATCTAGTCCAGATGTATGAGACATATTGCCTGTAGTCAGTATAAGCCTGGGCCATACTGAGCCAGGTTTCCATTTGGGGGTCTCTGAGGGGAGGGGAGGGGAGGGGAGGGGAGGGGAGGGGAGGGGAGGGGAGGGGAGGGGAGGGGAGGGGAGGGGAGGGGAGGGGAGGGGAGGGGAGGGGAGGGGAGGGGAGGGGAGGGGAGGGGAGGGGAGGGGAGGGGAGGGGAGGGGAGGGGAGGGGAGGGGAGGGGAGGGGAGGGGAGGGGAGGGGAGGGGAGGGGAGGGGAGGGGAGGGGAGGGGAGGGGAGGGGAGGGGAGGGGAGGGGAGGGGAGGGGAGGGGAGGGGAGGGGAGGGGAGGGGAGGGGAGGGGAGGGGAGGGGAGGGGAGGGGAGGGGAGGGGAGGGGAGGGGAGGGGAGGGGAGGGGAGGGGAGGGGAGGGGAGGGGAGGGGAGGGGAGGGGAGGGGAGGGGAGGGGGGGGAGGGGAGGGGAGGGGAGGGGACGGGAGGGGAGGGGAGGGGAGGGGAGGGGAGGGGACGGGAGGGGAGGGGAGGGGAGGGGAGGGGAGGGGAGGGGAGGGGAGGGGAGGGGAGGGGAGGGGAGGGGAGGGGAGGGGAGGGGAGGGGAGGGGAGGGGAGGGGAGGGGAGGGGAGGGGAGGGGAGGGGAGGAGAGTTGTCCATAATGATGACCATTCTGTCCATCATTGTCATCGTGGTTCAAATGAAATTATTAACTACTGTATACACATTATATTCGTAACTATTTAACTGGTTAGTGTTAATTGCATTGCATGATCAATCTACATGTAGCGTTAATGCTGTACCATAGCCATGACCACCATAGCCATGACCACCCATGCCACTGAGCATCTGCCCATCAACTGCACACCAAGGAAATAACATTATGATGATTTCAGTTTCTACACATGGACCATTCCATGTAGCCTTACAATGGCTGCTGGGTATGGACTTGGCTGAGGGCCTCAACTGCACCTTCTGTCTAAGTCTTGCCTTGGCTACTTACCATGCCATTACCTGTAAGCACAGGCGTGTGCATGGTGTTGTAGGTCAGCTAAATTGCCCAATTCGAGGTTGGCGGTGGTTTTGGGCATGACAAAAGCAACACCAGACCGGCAGATGTTCTGGTTTCCAACTGGTCCCTTGGAAAGCCAGCTGCATTTGATCTTAGCGTTACCTCACCACTAAACCCTTGTATTTGTCTGAAGCGGGAGTGGGGCAGGGTGTCGCAGCTTCAGTGGACGAGTGTAGCTCCAATGGCCCAAAGTGCTTTGAGTTGGGCTGGAAATGCACACCACTGGCAGTGGAGACCTATGGTTGCTGGGGTGCTGAGGCCAGGGAAACACTTTCATGTCTTGCCACTCATCTGGGCTATACCCATAGGTGCACCAAGTCCCCAGGCCACTGCTTCCATTTATGGCAGACTCAGTCTCGGTCCTGTGTTAGTTTTTTTTTTTTAATAATTATCCATGAAAAATAATTGCTGTACAATTTGTTTTATTCACAAACATCCATCCCCAGGCCTGGGTCTATAAGCCTAGACCCCAATGAACACCAAATGGCCATCAAGTGGTGGCTAGGGCTAGACACCTCACCTGGCTCTCCTCCCTGTGCTTTGTGCCCAGAACACCCTTTGGATCCCCTAGGTCACCATGCCTTGACTTGTAAGTGAGGTGGTGACGCTGTATCCAGGCACAACAAGCTCAGGGATGTAGTGCTCCTAACTTGCCATCATGCCTGCATCAGTGCCAAGTCAGAAGCTGGCAGTGGACTTGGACGTGAGCTCCAGCACACACGTCCTGCTGACATCTTAGCTTCGAATTGGCTCTGTGGCAAGCCTTTCTGTGACTTCTCCGCCCATCCCTTCTCTCTGAAGCAAGTCTCACAGCAGGGTCAGCAGCAGTTGCCGCAGAGCTAAGAAAGCACTGACTCAGCTAATGATGCTAAGTGCTCTGAGCTGGGATGGACTTGCATTCCCCTTGTGGTGGAGTCATATGGAGCTTGGGGCAGGGAAGCTGTCCAAGCTTTCTCAAGACTTGCTTCACATCTTGCCACAAGGACCAACACCCCCAAGTCCAAGGTGGTCTCTAACTTGTATGGCCACCTGAACTTAACACTAGTGTGGGCCAATGCCCTCCTCTTAAGGGGTGGATATATCATCCTGGAGGGTGATTCATGTAGTTCCTAAACATAACTTTGTAGTTAAATGTGTTTTATTTATTCATGTATATTACATGTATCGTGATATTTCTACAATGAAAAAAAGTAACATCCTAAAAATAAATAAAAAAGACAGAATTGACGTCGATGTCACCACGGTTTAGGCTGATAAGATATGATCACATGATCATTGAGTGCTTTTGTAAAGTGATTGACACTCTTATTTTATCATTCAACTGCTGGATGGGGGAAAATGAGAAATCATTATACTTCTTGTGACGCTGCAAGAAGGACAAGTCCTTGTAACTTAATGTATGGTGAATAGTACACATGGATGAAAGTTACCTTGTTGCTAGAAATATTATTCCTGGTCTGGGACTACAAGTATGATCTTGCTTTTCCAATAGCATGCATCAATTTATTTGGCTGTACCCAACACTGATATGTTTTAACACTTTATGGATAACTAATAAGAAATATGTTGTGGATTTGACCATTCCATTATGGCCTGGATTGAAAGCTGCTTATGTACAGTGGTTATACTTCCTAACAGACATTTAGAAAATGAATCATAATTAAATAGCAGCATATTGCCAGAACATATCAGTGTAAGTAAGACAATGATGATGATAGAACTACATGTAAACGTATTGCAGTTCTGGGTAGCATCTGGCTTATGGAGAGTTAAATATGAATTTACGTAACTTATGTACCCCCCCCCCCCCCCCCCCCCCCCCCAATAAGTTTGCCTGCTGTTTGAATTGGTTGTACAACAACGTGCGCAATGCAATGACATGTGTGGTAGGGGTCTTTCTATAAGCTAGAGTGATTCCATGCATATTGTCATGTATCATATTTGTAGTACCGTTGGCTTCTGTTGTAGCAATTAGTAGGCTACATTTACTAGAAAATTAGATGTAAAACAATGCGTTGTTTACACAACTGGGTCACGGGATCATAAGTTGTCACATGTGGATCGTGCGCGTGGTGGAGGGGGAATGGCAGCGTTGACTGATTACGAAGGTGAAGTCTAGTACGCATACACTTTGTAGGTGCGAAACAAAATCCCGTTCATTGTGTATGTGTTCGGTCTTGCCGTTTCTACTCTTCTTTTTTGCACGTGCACAGGCGACCATCCGCTCCTCCGTCTGTTTCCGAGCCTCAAGGAGGTAGACGCTCGAGCTACGCAGACCAAGCTGATCGTGGTGACATGCGCGACAGCCGCATCGGTCGCCACTTTCCTCCTAGCCTACCTCGTCTCGTTCAACCTCCAGCTGTTCCGTGCGCTGAAACCCAAGGAGAAGGTATTCTGGTGCCTCTCGGTAGTCAGGTCTGTTTTCGGAGCGGTCATCGTACTGCTTTCGGGATGGTACTGGTTCGTGGACCCCGCCCTCAGCGAGGACGTCGTGAATGCGACCACGCAGACTAGCTTCCACACAGCGTCTATCATCGTCGGGTTCTTCATCTTCGAGGTGACCGCCCTCGCTATATCGGACGCCGTCTTTCACACCTTCGATCCCTTCCTCTTCGCCCACCACTGGCTATGCCTAGTCGGCTGCAGCACCATGTGCCTGTACTACGAGAAGGTGCACTTCTTTGGCATCCAAGGGGTCATGCTGGAGATGACCACGCCCTTCTCGTGCGCCTGCTGGGTGCTCCTCAAGGCCAAGATGGCGGACACCAGACTGTGGAAGGCCAACCAGCTGTTCCTCATCCACCTCTTCCACATGCGTACCCTCATCGAGGGGTACATGCTCCTCATGACCTATCGCCAGTGGGACATAGTGATGGCCGACATGCCCGTGGCGGTGTTTGTGCTCCTGTACACCCAGGTGATCCTTCAGTTCGTGTGCCTCACTCCGTACTGGACCTACAAGAAGACCACGCAGTTCTTCAACCCCATCGACTGGAACCACACCCCCGCCGCCACCACCAGCAAAAGCGAGACCAAAGGTGTACCCCACCATGGGAAGGCACATCTCACCAGCTCACATGTGAAGAGCGGCTGAGAGGACAGTGGTCTGCTGTGTGTGTGTGTGTAAACTGTATTTTGAAGGGAGGGGAGGGAAATATATTTTGATGACCCAAATGCAGATGCAGTGGTACTGTGTGTATGTGTGTGTGTATGTGTGTGTGCACATGCATGCGTGTGTGTGTGTGTGTGTGTGTGTGTGAGGCTTGAGATAGATCTTTGCTGAGCATAAGCAAAAGCTAGGACATTAAATTTAGTGCACACACATCAAGTACATACAAGTACACATGTACAACTAATTTCTACAAAAACATCTCCCAGAGTTAACTGAAATACTCCAGGCTAGATTTCACCTTCTCCATTTCATGAAGGAAGGTGTAGAACTGGTTGAGGGTGAGCTCTGGTTGGAATACAGTCAATTTTTGCATGTCACTACAATAAGTCAAGGCATATTCCTCCCACTCACCCATAAACACATCCTCAGTCTTGCCTCCCTTGTTCAGTACCAGCTTCAGCTGCAGAAAGCTGTTCCCTACTTTCTTCATGTCACTATCAGCAGCTGTCACTACAAGTACATGGATAGATAAGTGTGGTCATATGCTGAGGTTGTAGTGTACACATGTAATACACTGCACATGTAGTTTGACATAGCCAACAAAACCAGAGGCAATCAAAGGATGCTAGGGGGAGAAGGGGGAACATGTTCTCCTGCCCACAACTGTGGTCAACTTGCTTTTTGGTTCCTCTGAGTCCTAACAGCTACACTGTACCCACACAGCACATGACCTAATACAGCCACAAAATGGGGTCCAATATCTCCTATATGGTCCCCATACATGGTCCCCAGTACTTCCTATATGGTCCCCAGTACTTCCTATATGGTCCCCAGTACTTCCTATATGGTCCCTATATGGTCCCCAGTACTTCCTATATGGTCCCCAGTACTTCCTATATGGTCCCCAGTACTTCCTATATGGTCCCCAGTACTTCCTATATGGTCCACAGTGCTTCCTATATGGTCCACAGTGCTTCCTATAGACCCCTTTCATGTGACGTCACAAGTCATGTGAATTAATAAACAAGTTGCCATGAATGTTATCAGCCGCCATGATGGTGCACAGGTAGCCATGGTATTGTGCTTAGTACTAGGCTGTTTCAATCGTTGCCGGGCGCAATAAAGATGCTTCGTTCTACCGAATCATTTGTATGATCAAGAAAGGTCCTAGAGATTTAAAAAATGAGCATGAAGCGTAGGGATGGATACATTGCTGCGATCTCCAGGAAGCACATTACAATGACCACGTTGAAATCCCAGTGGATTTGTTCCAAACACTGTGTTTATATAGTTTTCCAGTCATCTTTTCATAGACCAGCTGTGCACCATCATGGCGTCCGCAACGATAAACATCATTTTTAATGAAACTAGATCACGCGATGAAAAGGGTCTATATGGTCCACAGTGTTCCTATATGGTCCTATATGGTCCCCAGTACTTCCTATATGGTCCCCAGTACTTCCTATATGGTCCACAGTACTTCCTATATGGTCCTATATGGTCCCCAGTACTTCCTATATGGTCCCCAGTACTTCCTATATGGTCCACAGTACTTCCTATATGGTCCCCAGTACTTCCTATATGGTCCACAGTACTTCCTATATGGTCCCCAGTACTTCCTATATGGTCCCCAGTACTTCCTATATGGTCCACAGTACTTCCTATATGGTCCCCAGTACTTCCTATATGGTCCCCAGTACTTCCTATATGGTCCCCAGTACTTCCTATATGGTCCACAGTACTTCCTATATGGTCCCCAGTACTTCCTATATGGTCCCCAGTACTTCCTATATGGTCCACAGTACTTCCTATATGGTCCCCAGTACTTCCTATATGGTCCCCAGTACTTCCTATATGGTCCCCAGTACTTCCTATATGGTCCCCAGTACTTCCTATATGGTCCCCAGTACTTCCTATATAGTCCCCAGTACTTCCTATATGGGTAACACAAACCACACAGCTAAAGTACATGGGATGGTCAATGCATGTACATGTATAGGGAAAGGAGAACATTATCAGAACACCATAGGTCACTTGGGAGGCACTGACCTTTGTACCAGCTATATCTATGTAGATCAAGCTTATCTTGATCAAATTCACCCATGGAAGGTTAACTACAGGTTTAAGAGCACACCTTACATGTACTTCAGAGATACAGACATACTTGTAGTTTATTGCTAGCAGTGATGTAATCTTTTCCCAGCACATGTGCAGAACTCAATGGAAAAACAACATAACTAGTTATATTATACTGTATAACCATAGTAACCAAGTAACCATAGTAACCATTTGTAATCTAGGCCAACTCATTATGACTAACCAAACATTTTGGAGGGGGGGGGGGGGGGGGGGGAGGGTCGTGGTGGTGGTGGGGAACCGTACCTCCAAACCTCCATTCCATATCAACCAACTGGTTCACAGTCAATATCTGCCCAGCAGGTGGGTCAGAAAGGCATATCACACCATAGATCATGTGGGAGGCCCTGACCTTTTTGTACACTATGTGGATCAAGCTTATCTTGATCAGATTGATCAGTCAATATAGTGCTGGTGGCTCCACAACCCACACTGCACCAATGTTGAAAGAATGGGAATATATGCATGGCAGAGCATATATGTGGGGTTGGGAGCAAGGTATAGAGCACACTAGCCTCGTCCCCAGGCCCTGTTTTATTAAAGTTACGGGGGGATAGACACTGCCAGGGTCGAAGCGCGCATGCGCTAGTTTGTCCCAGAATACCTGGGGTAACCGTAATTTCGATTTGGAAACCATTCCGTATACTCATCTGATTTCGCGATGGCGTATTCTGTTGAGTTCCGAGAAGCGGTGGCTTATTCTTTAACGAACGAAATCAGGCGAGCAGCATACGCCATCGCGAAATCAGACGAGTATACGGAATGGTTTCCAAAAGGAAATTACGGTTACCCCAGGTATTCTAGCGCATGCGCGCTTCGACCCTGGCAGTGTCTACCAGGCCCTGTTTTTCCCCCCGTAACTTTAATAAAACAGGGCCTGGGGACGAGGCTAAGAGCACACCTACTTCAGAGATACAGACTGACATAATGCCAGCAGTGATGTAATCTCTTTCCAGCCAGCACATGCACATGCACAAACGGGTGTACAGAACACAATGAACATCAGTAAATTATTTAAATACATTACAAGTATGTAATACATGTAGGTTCATGCAACCTATTGCATTGCCTGACATAGGATGCAGTACACGGGTGGACATTATGGTTACTATGGTTACTATGGTTACTATGGTTATACATGGTTATGAACTACAATAATTGCTGTTTGTTATGACCATGCAAAGACTAACCAAACATTTTGGAAGGGGGGGAGGGGGGGAGGGGGTTGTGATGGTGGTGGTGGGGAACCATACCTCCAAACCTCCATTCCATATCAACCAACTGGTTCACAGTCAGTGTCTGCCCAGCAGCTGCCCTCACCATAGAGCCAACACTGCCTCGCCACTGAGGGGGGATACAGAGTACGTCCACATGTACATACAGCTTCATATGTGCAGTTGTGTGTGCCTGTGTGCCTGTGTGTGTGTGTGCAGGTGTGTGCGTGCATGTGTGTGTGTGCATGTGTGTGTGCATGTGTGAGTGTGCATGTGTGTGTGGGTGTGCATACTTGTGCATGCATTTATACCTGAGTGGCCACAAGAGTAGAGCTCTGTTCAGAAAGACCTGAAAGGTAACCACATTTTAATGATTAATGGCCCAAAACCAAATACACCCTACACAGTGCACACACTACACACACACACATGCACACACACACACACACACACACACACACACACACACACACACACACACACACACACACACACACACACACACACACACACACACACCTAGTAGCAGCATGTCCTCCTTGACATAGTTTGGGGAAAGGTTTTGCTTGAGAGCAGCTTTAAAGTAGTGATGCTGCTGTCAAGGAAACCACAACAAGCAACGCACAGGGGGCACGCAAGGGGGCCACATGCTTAGAGACATAAAGGATATGACTAGAACAGATTTGACAAGGTTTTTAAGAGCGTTGAGTCCCAGCGAGTGCCTTGATGCAATTTCTTCTAGTTGCGACATGAATTGTGCAGACTGCAGTACCGTACAGGGAAGGAATACACTGTAATACAGGAGCGGTTTTTCCGAGTTGGACAACTGCACTTGCCTGCTGCGGGTCCATCAGAAAACCAAAGACAAGTCCACATATCTGAGCAAACGCCTGGAGGAAGGTTATATACTTAAAAACAAGTACTAGTAAACACAGACACAGTGCGCATCTATTGGAGAAACGATGCTAACTAACTATGCAGTGATACAACGACGCGCCATACCTCGTCGCTTAGCTTGTTCAGGTTGCTGAAGTCCGTGCTGAGCTGTTCCTCTGGCGCCTCTCCGCTAACGTGAAGAGCCATAGTAGCGAGGGGGCGTGGCTAATAATAACCATACCAATTACGTCATAGATAGTACAATTAATTCAGTGCAATGAAGATTTAAGATAGAAACTCTAGACTAATGGAGCTACTAGCAATGACAAAATCATCATCTACCGGTGTACCATATATATATCATGACCTCTATGGTAGGCCAAGGCTGTGGTCCTCATTTGATAGCTTTGTTGTGCCATTCGTTAAGGACACCCTAGGACATTAGGACACCTTTGGATTCCCTAGAGACACCTTGGATGCTCTAGGACACTAGGACACTTCTGATCCCTTAGGGATCCCCAGGGACACCATGACTTAACGTGCAATCATGTATATGTGTATCAATAATTGTAAGGGATGCCAGCCTGGCATATCAGTGCCCTGGCATATCAGTACCCTGGCATATCAGTACCCTGGCATATCAGTACCCTGGCATATCAGTGCCCTGGTATACCAGTACCCAGGCCATATCAGTGCCCTGGCATACCAGTACCCAGGCCATACCAGTACCCTGGCATACCAGTGCCCAGGCCATATCAGTGCCCTGGCATACCAGTGCCCAGGCCATATCAGTGCCCTGGCATATCAGTGCCCAGGCCATATCAGTGCCCTGGCATACCAGTGCCCAGGCCATATCAGTGCCCTGGCATATCAGTACACAGGCCATATCAGTACCCAGGCCATATCAGTACCCTGCCATATCAGTGCCCTGGCATATCAGTGCCCTGGCATACCAGTGCCCAGGCCATATCAGTGCCCTGGCATATCAGTACACAGGCCATATCAGTACCCAGGCCATATCAGTACCCTGGCATATCAGTACCCAGACCATATCAGTACCCAGGCCATATCAGTACCCAGGCCATACCAGTACCCTGGCATATCAGTACCCAGGCCATATCAGTGCCCTGGCATACCAGTGCCCTGGCATATCAGTACCCTGGCATATCAGTGCCCTGCCATATCAGTACCCTGGCATATCAGTGCCCAGGCATATCAGTGCCCAGGCATATCAGTACACAGGCCATATCAGTACCCAGGCCATATCAGTACCCTGGCATATCAGTACCCAGACCATATCAGTACCCAGGCCATATCAGTACCCAGGCCATATCAGTACCCTGCCATATCAGTACCCTGGCATATCAGTGCCCAGACCATATCAGTGCCCTGGCATATCAGTACCCCGACCATATCAGTACCCAGGCCATATCAGTACCCTGCCATATCAGTACCCTGCCATATCAGTACCCTGGCATATCAGTGCCCTGGCATATCAGTACCCCGACCATATCAGTACCCAGGCCATATCAGTACCCTGCCATATCAGTACCCTGCCATATCAGTACCCAGGCCATATCAGTACCCTGCCATATCAGTACCCAGGCCATATCAGTACCCAGGCCATATCAGTGCCCTGGCATATCAGTGCCCTGGCATATCAGTACCCCGACCATATCAGTACCCAGGCCATATCAGTACCCTGCCATATCAGTACCCAGGCCATATCAGTACCCTGGCATATCAGTACCCTGGCATATCCAGATCAGTGTCCCAGCAGAAGATGGCAGTGCTTCCATGCTCTGTTGCAAGCCTGCTGCCTTTTAACTAATTGTGACACCTCTGCTTAGCTCACTGGCCTCTGAGCTTAAGTTAGGCACTTAGCCAATGATGCCAAGAGATGGGTTTAGTCTGGTGACGGTGTCATATGGAGCTTGGGGGCAATAAAGAGGTTGAAGCCTTTTCTCAGCTTGCATCACACCTAAAACCCTCAAGTCCAAGGTGGTCTCCCGCCTGTGTGGCTGCCATGGTATAACTTCCCTCCTCATAAGGTTTGGCTGCATGCTCAGGTATAGCACCTCACCAAATATTATGTGGGTGATGTGTTTTTGATATAGCAGGGAGCAGGCCTACCCCATTTTCCCTTGATGTGGTTTTATCTAAGTGTATGTGTTTAATTGTCTTATATTATTGTCCATGGTTTTTGATATAGCAGGGTGTGGTTTCATTTAATTTGTACATGTTTTATTCTTCAATTTATAAAATAACATTTAAATTTGACAGTTTAAGAGGTAGCAAATGGTAAGACCCCTAGGGCACTGACCCTCAACAATTGATAGTAGCCCGGCAGCATACACACGCAATACTGTTATTGTATGCTGTAACCCGTGTAACATTTATTTATGCGCATGCGTATTATTTTCCAGTATAATACCGTATAATATTTCTCGTGAGGGGAATTCGACTTATTGTAGAAATACAATTTGGTAACTACAGATGTGTAGGTCTACTCGTGCGTGCTTCTGCTCGTAGTAGTTTCGTTCTCTGTGGAAAACAGTGGTGCTTACCTGCGCCATGAAAATAGAACGAAGCAAGCCGAAAAAAGGCATTTCTGACTTGGTACGTAAATTGAGGTTGCAACGGTATCAAGCTATAAGTGGCCATGAAGCTTTTGAGCCGCAGGCTTACATTCAAAGCCTTGTCCCCTTTTCACTCCACTTTTGTTCGTTCCACGCATTTGTATGCTAGCCACGTGCTACGAAGGACCTGTTGCAACAAATACAGAACTGCAATGACGAAGAGCTAATTGCTACACTGAAGAGCATTAGTGTTTGGAGATATGGAAAGGTAAACGGGAGGAAGATAAAATAAAAAGTGAATGGCGGTGTGCATTAATTAGAATATATACATGTGCTACGCGCTGAAGCGCTGCTATATTGAAGGTGTTAATCTCTACATCTACAGTGTGAACTGTACCATTGGATTGATGTCCTGGACCGTTTTGACAGCATACTAGGAGACGTTACATGTTCAAACACAAATGGTAGCGACTGCTGCATATATATGTGCCCGAAGCTCGAAGAGCCAAAGGTAAGTGGTTAGCGGGGCGCGGGGGGCTTGTTTTTGTCCCCTCTCTATCTGTGTCGCACACACGTGACATGAACTTTTGCTTTGAACACAGTACAAGGAGCAGGCTGTGGTGCTGCTCAACTTCA
The DNA here is from genome assembly GCA_949361645.1 of Spongilla lacustris. Lineage (NCBI taxonomy): Eukaryota > Metazoa > Porifera > Demospongiae > Spongillida > Spongillidae > Spongilla > Spongilla lacustris. Next base: position 11,428,008 of record OX442415.1, read on the forward strand.
CAGCCCTGCTGATAGAGCACTCGTATGCAAGGCACATATACAACTCCACAGAGGTGATTGATTGAATACCTTTTATACCCCCGAGAACTGTAGAGCTGCATGCATCCCCCCCCCCCCACACACACCCTCTCCTTTATAAAAGTGCTTCTTTGGTTGGTTGTTTTGAACACAGCACCTGTGTGTCCTCCTCGCATGCCCTGACCTGGAGGTGGTACTGGCTGTGCTCAACCTGCTGTATGTGTTCAGGTAAGGAGTCGCTTGTTTTTGTAGTAGAACATATCATGCCATACATCTGTGCTGTGTGCCATACATCTGAGCTGTGTGCCATACATCTGTGCTGTGTGCCATACATCTGTGCTGTGTGCCATACATCTGAGCTGTGTGCCATACATCTGTGCTGTGTGCCATACATCTGTGCTGTGTGCCATACATCTGAGCTGTGTGCCATACATCTGTGCTGTGTGCCATACATCTGTGCTGTGTGCCATACATCTGTGCTGTGTGCCATACATCTGTGCTGTGTGTGGTACATCTGTGCTGTGTGCCATACATCTGTGCTGTGTGCCATACATCTGTGCTGTGTGCCATACATCTGTGCTGTGTGCCATACATCTGAGCTGTGTGCCATACATCTGTGCTGTGTGCCATACATCTGTGCTGTGTGCCATACATCTGTGCTGTGTGCCATACATCTGTGCTGTGTGCCATACATCTGTGCTGTGTGCTATACATCTGTGCTGTGTGCTATACATCTGTGCTGTGTGTGGTACATCTGTGCTGTGTGCCGTACGTCTGTGCTGTGTGCCATACATCTGTGCTGTGTGCAAGTGTGTGTGTGGTGAGTGTGGTTGGAGGTAGCAGTGAATGCAAGTATGCAATGGCTGCCACGCAACAGAAGTATCTTGCAAAATTGGTTTGTGTTTGTGCATAGTGTGTGTGTGTTGTGTGGTGGTGTGTGCATGCGTTTTTGTGTGTGCATATTGCAAGTGTTGTGTTTTGTATGTGCGAGTGTGTTCTGTGGGTGTGTTGGAGGTGTAGCATGCATGCATAATAGAAGCCGTGATGTGCAAAGGATGTGGCCATATGCTGTTGCCATGGCTGTTGCCATGCAACAAATCAAAAGTATACATGTAACTTGCAAAGTGGTTTGTGCTTGTGTGGCCTGTGTATGTCGCTGTAGGATGTGTGTGCTGTGTTGCCCAGTATAGCTGTGTGCTGATAAATAGCTGTGTGCTGATAAATAGCTGTGTGCTGATAAATAGCTGTGTGCTGATAAATAGCTGTGTGCTGATAAATAGCTGTGTGCTGATAAATAGCTGTGTGCTGATAAATAGCTGTGTGCTGATAAATAGCTGTGTGCTGATAAATAGCTGTGTGCTGATAAATAGCTGTGTGCTGATAAATAGCTGTGTGCTGATAAATAGCTGTGTGGTTATTTCTTCCTTCCCAGTAAGCGGTCAAACTTCATATCGAGGCTTCCTGCCAAGCAGCGTAATGCCCTCCACAGTAACCTGGAGTATCTTGGAGAGGTGTGTGTGCGCTGGGGGTCGTCTTGTTGTCACCTTGACCTCTTATTGACCTTATCCCCCACTACACACATCCCCATTACACACATCCCCACTACACACATCCCCACTACACACGTCCTCATTACACACTTCCCCAATACACACTTCCCCAATACACACATCCCCACTACACACTTCCCCAATACACACGTCCCCACTGCACACTTCTCCCACGACACTCACTTCACCACTACACTCACCCCTCACCACTACACTCTTTTCCCCACTGCACTCCTCACCCTTCCCCCATCACACCTGCCTGTGTATTTTAGACTTGGGGGGGCAAGCAAAATGGCTTTGGACTGGCGGATTGTTGTAAAAATCATGGCTTGGAGGTGAGCTTTGTTTGGCAGCTTCCTGTACCTTAATGACTTACCTCATGGCTCTATCACTACCTAATGACTACCTCATGGCTCTATGACTACCTCATGTCTCCATGACTATCTCATGGCTCTGTGACTACTTCATGTCTCCATGACTACCTCATGTCTCCATGACTACCTCATGTCTCCATGACTACCTCATGTCTCCACAACTACCTCATGTCTCCACGACTATCTCATGTCTCCATGACTACCTCATGTCTATCTCATGGCTCTATGACTACCTCATGTCTCCATGACTACCTCATGCCTCCACGACTACCTCATCTGGTCCCTAGTCCTTCCCGCCCACTTGCACAACAGTGTACTTTGAATACCAGCTGGAGGTTCCTGTTGAAAACCAGCAGGTACAGTAGAGCAGATATGAGATGGCCTGGGGTTAACAAAGTGTCATTCCAGTATGTTTTAAAATAAATAACCGTTTCTTAGATTAGAAGTGTGAAGCCCGGATCGGGAAGTGAATCTATAGTACTGGAGCAGGTGGACAAGGTATGCGTGTGGAAGTGAAAGTGTTTGCATTTGTGTACAGTCTACATGTATATTTGTGTGGATGTACACGTATTCATACTGAACCCCAGATTGTTCCACTAAAGCTGGTCCCCCCATCCCCTGTTCCCCCCATCCCTGGTCCCCATTCTCACACTGCCTTCTTGTCCCACCCAATCAGATACCTCAGTCTGTTCCTGAGCTTGTAAAGGATCTTACCAGCAAGCACAAGATACCTCTTACAAAGCAGGTGTGTGGGTTTGTGGCACATATTGTATGTGTGTATGTGTGTGGGTGTATGTGTGTATGTTTACTTGTTGCATTGTATATTTTGTGTGTGTGTGTGTGTGTGTGTGTGTGTGTGTGTGTGTGGTGTATAGCTCATTGTCTGGATAACCTTCTGCATGTAGTCTTCAAACATACTTGACGTCTTGGTTTAACCCCCCGCAGATGCAGCTGTTGTCAAGGATCAGATTGGCTAAGTGTTTCCCCTGCTATGAACAGAGACTGAAGTGCATCCTCGCACGGCTGCATGCCATCTCCATCCTAGGTACTACAGTGGGGGTTAGGGGGTGAGGGGGTGGGGGAGTCCATCTCCATCCTAGGTACAGTGGGGGTTAGGGGGTGAGGGGGTGGGGGAGTCCATCTCCATCCTAGGTACAGTGGGGTGGGGGCATGCCACCTCCATCCTAGGTACAGTGGGGGTGGGGAGTCCACCTCCATCCTAGGTACAGTGGGGGTGGGGAGTCCACCTCCATCCTAGGTACAGTGGGGGGGGAGGAGTCCACCTCCATCCTAGGTACAGTGGGGGTGGGGGCATGCCACCTCCATCCTAGGTACAGTGGGGGTGGGGAGTCCACTTCCATCCTAGGTACAGTGGGGGTGGGGAGTCCACCTCCATCCTAGGTACAGTGGGGGTGGGGCAATCCATCTTCATCCTAGGTACAGTTGGGTGTGGGTGAGGGGGTGGAGAGGGTGGGTGGCATTACCTTATGAGTACATATGCTGTTCAAGCGACTGGTCTGTTTAGTGCACTTCCCACTGTGTGTATGTGTGTGTGTATGTATGTATGTGTGTGTGTGTGTGTTGCCTTCCCGCCTCCTATTTGCAGTGTACTCCGTAGCTCCCTCTGAGGTGGTCGACCCTCTGATATACAGCGGCTTCGTGGAGGAGTTGGTCGAAATCCTGGAGGTGAAAAAACAGCTGATGGTGAGCCACAACCAGGGGAGCAGGGGGGGGGGGGGCCACAATCATGGGGGCAGGGGGTGGAGGGGGGGCACAAGTCTGGAAAATCAAGGGCGCAGCGCAGGGGGAGCCACAAGTCTAAGGGAAAATTGCACATGTATTTTGTATTTTTGTCTGTGTGCACTAACCTCGTGCTGTTCTGTGCACAGGAGATTAAAGCAGCCGTTCTAAGAACACTTACGGCTATCATTCACTTTGAGAAGGATCCTAGGTATGGTGCAGATAGGAGCCGTCTAACCTGGTGTTTATGTAGCGCTGGCCCCACAGGCTCGGTGTGATCATAGAGGCGACAGGGGCTGCCACCTATCATGGATTCCTACCCTCCCTGGTGAGGGAATGTGTGGCATCTCTAGCCTGCAAAGGTATTTTTTTGTGTGTTTGGGGGGGGGGGGGGGTTGTGTGGGGGTGTGTGTGAGGGGTATGTATGGTCTGTGGGTGTGTGGGGTGTGTGTGGGTGTTTTGCATGCATATAGGTGTGTGTAAGTGTGTTTCTGTGTTTTGTTTGTGTAGTGTGTTGTACATGTACATGTATGTGTGTCGTACACACACACACACACGTATACACACATAAACATGCGTGTTGTGTGCGTGTCATGTTGAATATCTGTCCCTGTGTTCTAAAGCAGTGTGGGGTGTTCTAAAGCAGTGTGGAGTGTTCTAAAGCAGTGTGGGGTGAGTGTGGGGTGTTCTAAAGCAGTGTGGGTTATCTTTCAGATGCTGTGAAGGAGGACGAGTTCCCTCTGTGCTTTGCCACAGCGCTGTTCTCCTTCCTCTACCACCTGGCCACCTATGAAGCAAGTACGTGCATGGGAGGGATGCGTGCAGTGGTAGGAGGCTACGTATTAAGGCTTTTGCAGTGCCTGGGGAGGGGGGGAGGTGGAAAGTGTGCAGCTAGCTACTAGCTGCCTGTAAAATGGCTTCACCCTCCCCCCTCCCCCTCTCAGGTGGAGAGGCTCTGGTGTCCAGTGGGATAATGGAGTCCCTGCTTCAGGTGTTGGACTGGAAGGTGTCAGAACCATCAAACATCACCGTGAGTGGCATGACACCTGTAGCTGAGCTTTATCTACCATCTATCTCTGCATACATACATACATACATACATACATACATACATACATACATACATACATACATACATACATACACACACACACACACACACACACACACACACACACACACACACACACACAGCTGGTCACCCGTGCCGTCAGGGTGATAGACCTGATCACTAACCTGGACATGACGTCCTTCCACAGCCTGGGCGGCTGGGACAAGATGGTGAGGAGGTTGGAGGTGGAGGTGGCCCGCTGCAGGGAGGAGGCTCCGGGGACCCTCTCTGAGGAGGTCAAGTCCGCCACTCCCAGGGTCCCCCAGCCGGGGGATGAGCCTGTTGTTGCCATGGAAATGGAGGAAGAGGTGGCGGTGGTGGGACCGATGGCGACGGAGTACGACGAGTACAGTGGGGAGGAGGGTCAGTGCATGCCAGAGAGGGCTGCCCTCATCAAGTCTGTCCTCAACTTCCTCAAGAAGGCCATCCCGGACCCCGCCTTCGCTGAGAACATCAGATCATGTGAGCAAATGCAGGGTAGCTTGAGTGTGTGTGTCCATGTGTGTGTACACGAGTGTGTGTATACATGTGTGTGTATATACATGTGTGTGTGTACATGTTTACATGCGTGTATACACGTGTGTACACGAGTGTGCACGTGTGTGTATGCATGTGTGTGTGTGTGTACATGTGTGTGTACAGGTACACGAGTGTGTACATGTGTGTGTATACATGTACATGTGTGTATACTATATGTGTGTATACGTGTGTGCACATGCATAGATGACACGTGTATGTGTGTATGTACATGTATATGTGTGTGTGTACATACTTTTATGTGTGGGTGGGCGTGTGCTTACATGTATTTAGTAGTTGTACATGTTTGTGGTGTGTATTGTTTCACTTTGTTCATGTATGTCCTCTCATGCAGTTGTGGATTCCTCCCTTCCTCGCTCTCTGAAGCACGTCGTCAGCAATGCTGAGTACTATGGTCCTTCCATATATCTGCCTGGTAAGGAGGCACCTGGTCCCCTGGGCCCACCTGTGTGCATGGTCCCCTGTGGCCCCCCTGTGTGCATGGTGCCCTGGGCCCCCTGGTGTGCATGGTCCCCTGGGCCCCCTGGTGTGCATGGTCCCCTGTGACCTCCCGTGTGTATGGTCTCCTATGGCCCCCCTGTGTGCATGGTCCCCCTGTGTCCATGAGATCACCTGAGCATGTGCAGTAGTTCTAGTCACCTGACCCCATCGTGGGCCTCAGTGTGGGAATGATGCTGGGGTGGGGTCCCCTCATACACACTGCAAGATGTGCGTAAATAGTCATGTAAAGCATAGATGGGGTTGGGTGATTTGGGGGTGGGGGGGGGGGGGGTGGCTTTGTTTTATTTTAATAGCAAAGGCTATCAGATGGTGGTTGTGATTTCACTGGTGAGGCCATTTTGGTTGAGAACCTACCTCTGCTGCAGCCATTATGTGTTGGGGCTACATGCGTGCACCATGTACCACCTAGTCGCAACTGGGCAGGGCTGTATGTGGTAGGATGTGTATGGCTACATGTGTACTTATCTGTGCACTCAGCACACCCCCTTCCCTCCCAACACAGCCACTGAGGTGGTCACTGTTTTCATCTTCCACGAGCCTTCGCAGCTGTCCTCACTCCAGGACAATGGTCTACCAGCTGTCGTGCTTAACTCGCTTATCAACAAACCAGTGAGTGGGTGGTCATGTGTTCCCCATAGAGGGGAGGTCATGTGTTCCCCATAGAGGGGAGGTCATGTGTTCCCCATAGAGGGGAGGTCATGTGTTCCCCATAGAGGGGAGGTCATGTGTTCCCCATAGAGGGGAGGTCATGTGTTCCCCATAGTGGGGGTCATGTGTTCCCCATAGTGGTGGTCCTGTGTTCCCTAAAGTGGTGGTCATGTGTTTCCCAAAGTGATGGTTGTGTGTTCCCCATAATAGTGGTGGTTGTGTGTTCCCTATCAAGTGGTATGCTTTTGCAGTAACACATGTACCTGTGTGCCTGCTTATGCATGTCTGTTGTTGTACACATTGAGAGGAATTTATTGAACATTGGTGTGCTTATTTCAACCTGGTTGCCTTTCATTCGAAAGGCACACTGTTTGTTATTGCACACAAGCCTGTTTTTCTGTTGCCTAATTTCTGTTGCCTAATTTCTGTTGCCAAGAATTTCTATTGCCGAGATTTAAAATATACCCTCTCACCCTCTCACCCTCTTTCCCTTTCACCCTCTTTTCCCTCTTCCCCCACTTACTCCTTCTCCCCCTTCTTCCTCTCCTCCCCTCTCCCCCCTTCCCCTAGATTCCCGTTACTCGAGAGGTGCTGGCTTCCCTGCCCAACGTCCTGGGGGCCATGTGCCTCAACGCCAGAGGTCTGCAGATCTTCCTGGACGCCAAGCCCTTCGACCACCTGTTCGGGGTGCTGATATCGCCTCAGTACCTCTCTGCCATGAGGCGGAAGAAGGGAGCAGACCAGATGGGTACAGGAGGGAGGGGAGGGGAGGGAGAAAGGGACGGGAGAGGGTAAAAAAGAAGGAGGGAAGGGAGAGGAAGGGAGAGAGTAAAAGGGAAGGAGGGAAGGTAGAAGGGAGGGAGATGGGATGGTGGGATGGTAGGGCATTGGCAGGCAGCCATACCCCCACCCTCACTCCTAAGTCCTTAACTAACTGTGCTTGTTTATACAGCAGCTGTGTCAATTGCCCTAAAAAAAGCTAAAAGATGTAAAAAAAGAAAAACTATGTGCCTGTCGTTTACATGTATTGTACTATAAGTGACGCTGATCCTGGCGAATAAGTTATGTAGACAAGTTTATCAAGATAAGGGAATGGTAGAAAATGGAATACATGTATATTTGTTCAAATGGTCATTGTTGCTGCTGTGCTCACGTTACATGTACGTATGTTGCCCAGGTGATACTGCATCTAATCTGGGCGTTGCCATGGACGAGCTGATGAGGCACCAACCATCGCTACGCAACGTTGTGATATCTGCCCTTATAAGGGTGAGTTTGGCTGTCTACTGGAGCACCTTCCACAAAGGTCACAGCGCGGGGTACCCTATTTGTTGCCACGCTTAATGAAGTTGAGGGAGAAAGAGCTTTGTCACCCTTTAGGGATGAATGGGTGGAGAGGGGGGAGTGGTCACCCTTTAGGGATGAATGAAAAGAACATTGCTTGTGCTGTGTTGCCTCATGTTAGGGGTGGAGAGGGGGGAGCGGTCACCCTTTAGGGATGAATGAAAAGAGCATTGCTCATGCTATGTTGCTGTGTTGCCTCACCTTAGGGGTGGAGGGGCTTAGTAGCTGTCAATATTTACCCTAATATTCTACATGTACATCCTAATGCATTAACCATAGCCATGAATATGTTTGTACTTGTACCTAAGCTGTGATCTGCTTACTCTGTGTACTACATGTAGCTGTGCACCTTAACACCCTTGCTTCCTCCCCTCCCCCTCCCTTCCTCCCTCTCTTCCCCTCCCCTCCTCCTCCACCCTCTCCTCCCCCTCCCCCTCCTCCTCCTCCCCTTCCTCCCTCCCCTCCTGCCTCCTCCCCTCCTCCCCCTCCTCACATGGTCTAGTTGTTAAAGAAGCTCTCGGAGATGGGGAGCTCGGTGCAGGAGGGGCAGGAGGCGGAGTTCAAGGCTACCAAGGTTAGGGCGGCCGCCACAGAGGAGGACTTCAACTCCGAGAGCGAGGCTGAGGAGGACGCCGAGGGGAGTCCCCTTGGGAAGGGGGAGGAGTCACAGTCTGTTGGACAGCGGTGAGTTTTTTTTTTGGAAGCACCCAGTTGTCTTGGACGTACATGTACATCGTTTTTACTTGTCCTCTCGTACAGGTCAGGTAAAACGGTCCAGCCCTTGTCGGAGTATATTTTGAATGTGGTAGGTCTGTGTTGGATACATTGTACGTGCACTGTTGGGTGAGGTTTTGTGGTGTGCATGTGTGACGAGATGTGCACGAGTGTTAGGCCCGAGTGCACCTGTATAATATTATTACGCAATTATTATATTGTACTTCTCATCCCATCTCCCCCCCCCCCCCTCATCCCTTCTCCCTCTCATCCCTCCCCTCTATCTCCCCTCATCTCCCCTCATCCCTTCCTTTTCCTCTCATCCTTTCTCACTCTCATCCCTTCCCTCCACCCTCTCATCCCTTCCCCCTCTCCCCTCTCATCCCTTTTCCCTCTCATCCCTTTTCCCTCTCATCCCTCCCCTCTATCTCCCCTCATCCCTTCCTTTTCCTCTCATCCTTTCTCACTCTCATCCCTTCCCTCCACCTTCTCATCCCTTCCCCCTCTCCCCTCTCATCCCTTCCCCCTCTCCCCTCTCATCCCTTCCCCCTCTCCCCTCTCATCCCTTCCCCCTCTCCCCTCTCATCCCTTCCCCCTCTCCCCTCTCTTCCCCTCTCATCCCTTCCCCTCTCATCCCTTCCCCCTCTCTCCCCTCTCCTCCCCTCTCTTCCCCTCTCATCCCTTCCCCCTCTCTCCCCTCTCCTCCCCTCTCATCCCTTCCCCCTCTCTCCCCTCTCCTCCCCTCTCATCCCTTCCCTCTCTCTCTCCCTTGTCAGGTCCATTTCCTGGACGCCATTCTCAGCCACAACTCCACTGACGACCACATTAAGGAGTTCATCTCCCAGGGGGGACTGAAGCCGCTGTTGGATCTGCTGTCCCTCCCTTCTCTCCCCATTGACTTCTCCACCTCCTCTGCGTGTGGGGCCATCACAGGAGCCTGCCGGGCCATGCTGGTGAGCTGATCGATAGGCAAAGTCATGTGATTGTCATGTGATTAGTAGGCACCCCAATATGAAGTCATGTGATTAGTAGGCACCCCAATACAAAGTCATGGGATTAGTAGGCACCCCAATACAAAGTCTTGTGATTAGTAGGCACCCCAATACAAAGTCATGTGATTAGTAGGCACCCCAATACAAAGTCATGTGATTAGTAGGCACCCTGATACAAAGTCATGTGATTAGTACGCACACCCAATACAAAGTCATGTGATTAGTAGGCACACCCAATACAAAGTCATGTGATTAGTAGGCACCCCAATACAAATTCACATGTGTTGGACACTGGTTAGCCATGTGATATTCTCACACCTGCCCAGAGTATTGGCCATCCTGTTGAACTGCTTGAAGAAGGTCTAACCCAGCTGGCCCGTTTCCTTGACGACCTCACCCCATTCCTGGAGTCCCCAGAGAAGGCCGCCACCTCTGTGCTGATGGAGGAGACAGAGCCACTGTCCACCTCATCAGTGACCTTGAAGTCCTTCAGGGCCACGCCCATCCTCCAGAGGCTGTCAGCTGTCAATGCTTTCATACAGCTGTTCATCAACCTGTGCAGGGCCAGCCAGGGAATCTATAACGTGAGTGTATAGTGTGTGGGGGTGTGCTATGTGTATGGTGTGTGCTATGTGGATGTGTACTGTGTGGGTGTGTAGTGTGATGGTGTGTACTGTGTGGGTGTGTAGTGTGATGGTGTGTACTGTGCTGGTGTGTACTGTGGGTGTGTAGTGTGCTGGTGTGTACTGTGGGTGTGTAGTGTGCTGGTGTGTACTGTGGGTGTGTTGTGTGCTGGTGTGTACTGTGGGTGTGTTGTGTGTACTGTGTATGTCAGCAAATGCTGGTGAGCAGTATATTAGTTCTGCATGTACACTGTAACTAAGCCATATGATTTGGCTGTGTTTGGTACAAAATTAAATTGTTTGTACATCCTCCTCCCTCCTCTTCCCCCTCCCTCATCCCTCTCTTCCCCTCCTCCTCCCTCCCCCTCTTCCCCTCCCTCCCTCCCTCCCTCCCTCCCTCCCTCCCTCCCTCCCTCCCTCCCTCCCTCCCTCCCTCCCTCCCTCCCTCCCTCCCTCCCTCCCTCCCTCCCTCCCTCCCTCCCTCCCTCCCTCCCTCCCTCCCTCCCTCCCTCCCTCCCTCCCTCCCTCCCTCCCTCCCTCCCTCCCTCCCTCCCTCCCTCCCTCCCTCCCTCCCTCCCTCCCTCCCTCCCTCCCTCCCTCCCTCCCTCCCTCCCTCCCTCCCTCCCTCCCTCCCTCCCTCCCTCCCTCCCTCCCTCCCTCCCTCCCTCCCTCCCTCCCTCCCTCCCTCCCTCCCTCCCTCCCTCCCTCCCTCCCTCCCTCCCTCCCTCCCTCCCTCCCTCCCTCCCTCCCTCCCTCCCTCCCTCCCTCCCTCCCTCCCTCCCTCCCTCCCTCCCTCCCTCCCTCCCTCCCTCCCTCCCTCCCTCCCTCCCTCCCTCCCTCCCTCCCTCCCTCCCTCCCTCCCTCCCTCCCTCCCTCCCTCCCTCCCTCCCTCCCTCCCTCCCTCCCTCCCTCCCTCCCTCCCTCCCTCCCTCCCTCCCTCCCTCCCTCCCTCCCTCCCTCCCTCCCTCCCTCCCTCCCTCCCTCCCTCCCTCCCTCCCTCCCTCCCTCCCTCCCTCCCTCCCTCCCTCATAGGTTGACGCCAGAGTGATGTGTGTCAACCAGTGGGCCTCAGCCCGAGGACTGCCGGTGTTGAAGCAGCTGTCACGGCTGTACAGGGCCCTGGTCTGGGAAGGCTTCATCCTCCATGCTGCTGCCTCTGACGAGGGGGGCTGCATCACCAAGGGCGGTGCCATCGACCCCACCGCACCCGCCTACATCGAGGTGTCCGAAAACCAGGAATCGATGTCATCGTCGTCAAGGAGCCTGCTGGTAACCCTTGGCAACGTGGGGAGGGGCTTGCTCCCCACCTACCACGAACCGGCCGCGTCCAGCAGCGCCTCCTCAAAGCCTTCGGAGGCGGCCGTGGCCGGCCTGGTCACCTCCTCCACCCTGCGTCCCCTCCTCCTCTCCCTCACCTCCAGGGTGGGCCGCTCCCTGGCAGAGCTCATGAGCCTGCTGGTCAGGATGGGCACGGGGACCCTGCACCGCCCCCAGCGGCGAGGGGTCGGGGCGAACGTTCCCCCCTACCACCCCCCTACCCCCGAGGCCATCGCCATATGCCAGGAGGCCACCGACCTCCTCGTGGAGAGCCTGAGGTGGAAGGTGCCCCTACCGCAGTCCATGAAGACCCCCGCGCTCTCCCCCGCCCGTCTGTGGCTGTTCACAGGGTAACCAGGGTAACATGTTCTTGGGGGCGTGGCATGTTGTCTGAGGGGGCTATTGTGACAAATCTTGGGGGGACTATTGTGACATTATTGGTGTTCTTGGGGTGTGACATTGTGAAACAAATGTGCTTGGAGGGATATATTTCTTCTTGGGTGTGACTTGTGATCATTATGGTAATGTCCAGGTGTCACATTATGATGATGTCTAGGTGTCTGATATTTAAGGGGAGGAGGTAATCAAATGTTTTAGTTTTTCAATCACAATAAACTATTATTAACAATTATTAAGCACATGGTAACCGTTTAAATGTGCCTTCTTTTATAAGTGCACCCTTCCCTCCTCCCCAGTATGACCTCCCTCCCCTCCTTCCCAGTATGACCTCCCCTCCTCCCCAATATGACCTCCCTCCCCCTCCTCCCCAGCATGACCTTCAGGATGTATGCCGTGGACTTCTGTGAGCTGCTGCTGTTTGACGAGCACAAGCAGGCCTACCACCTCGTCCACCACACCTTTGAGAGGAAGGGAGCTCTCGAGGTCTTCATCAAGTACGTATGTGTGCCGTCATGGTAACATGCATGCCACAAACACAGCTGTAAAATGCTCTTTGCAATCATCGAGCTGCATGGTTTTTTTTTTAGTGTGTGCTGTACGGTTTGACCTGCATGATGCCATCACATGATTTGATCACACTTGCATGTATTTTGAAGCCTTGGATATTGAATAATATCCCCCCCCCCCCCCCCTCCTCCTTTTTGTAATTCTTATTAGTGGCATTGGGGAACATTAGAATTGCATCATGCTGGAAAAGGGGAGGTGTTCATTATGGTTTACAAAAAGCATTATGTTATTTGAGAATGCTGCCTTGAATAAAACATTTTCAATTATAAATTTCTTTTTAAAAAATTACAATGTTGAAGTTATGTCATTTTCCCCCTTTTATTTGTGTTACTAATTTTTTTTAACTACAAGCCTCTACATGTATGTGTACATGTTGAAGAGTGTTTGCACCCTATTTGGTGTGTCCAGGCTGCTCCTTGTACTGTGAGCTGACTGTACTAGGGATGGGTGCCATAGCAACACTGTTCTGATTGGCTCTCTGTTTGTGGTATAGGTGTTAATACCGCCACAAGATTAGAGACCTGTCAATTCAGACATTTATTTTTTCTTTGTTTTGTAGATGAAATAAGTGTAAATTTGTAGTACGAAATACTTTTAAAAAAGGTCTGGGTATTACTCTGGTAACACTGTTGTGGTAACATTTCTGTCTACTTTGGTGCTGTGACTCTTGCCTTTTATCGTCCCTCCTTCCAGCACATTTCATGAAGTCATGGCATTGATTTCCACCAGTGATGATTTAAGCCACATTTATGGTAAGTACTTGTGAGTGTTTTTTGGGGGGGAGGTGTGAGGCTGTGTGGACATAGCTAGGATATTCTTGGATATTCTTTGCAGGGAGCTGTGTGGAGTTCCTGGAGGTCTGGCTTAGCCTGGCGGAGAAGCTCGTGAACGCCTCGGCCATGTTGGAGTCCTCCCACTCGCTGCCCGTGCCGCCCCCGCTGCAGCCCGGGGGGAAGAAGCCGCTCTTCAACCCTCTGTTCAACCCCCTGGCCTTCGTGATCAAGTGCCAGAAGGTAAGGGGGAGGGAGAGGGTGTTGGTGTGTGCATGTGTTGGGGTTTGTACTTCAATGAAGATTCCTCTGTTCAACCTCTCTTGGCCTTTATGTTTGTGTGCCAGAAGCTTCAAGTGGGGGGAGGGGAGAGAGAGGGGTGTGTGTGTGTTGGTGTGCATGTGTTGGGGTTTGTGCATGTATTTCAATAAACGTTTGTGATTAAGGTAAAAAGGAGAGAAGGGGATGTATTACAGGTAAAGGGGAGAAAGGGGGGTGTGGGGGTACATACACATAGGTGGTGAACATGTTGTGTCTTTGTGTGTGATGTGGTCTGTGTACATGCACATACATATACTGTAGGTGCTGAGCATGTATATTGTGTCTTTGGTATTGTTTGTGCAGGGTCACATGTGGTATTGTTTGTGCAGGGTCACATGCACATCTTCCTCCCGTGCAGGAGTTGCTGCCATGTCTGCAGGCGCTGTGGGACTCTGAAGAGCTGACCAGGCTGACCCCCAAGGTCGTGGAACTGTTGCTTTCCACCATTAGACATCTGTACAGCAGCGAAAAGGTGAGCCCCTCCCCCCTGGTGTACACGAAAGTCATGCCCCCCCCCCCCCCCCCCCCCCCCCCTGGTTTTCATGATGCCTCCTGCTGTGTGCAATGTCTTCTGTATGAATAGTCTGTATGTCTCTGTTCAAGTACCAAATATATTTAGGCCCATAGTATAAGTCAAAAATAAATTAAATTTAGCTTTGGTATGATTGGCTGTAAATTTGGTCAACAGACCCCCCCCCCCCCGGTATCCCCCCCAATGATGTCTGATAAGTTCTGTAGGCAGGTAACGAGATCGGGGGTCACTTATCTTCGTACAGGCTCCAACTTTTACCCACTTCCTTAGGAGTCACCTGGCGTTGGGCGACTTACAGTACCTGTCAGAAAATAGTCTACCACCATAGAGTACTTTTTCTACGGTGATACACTAAGCACGTACAGTAGTTAGCGTACGACATTATTACGCTACGTTAGAGGCACAGCGCAATACATGTACAGTGTACGTCTCAACGCTGCCTATGCGTATCAGTGTTTACCATGATTACATGTCGCGAAATGTACGCCATTCTTTCAAAGCTGCTGGTACTTGTGTGTTTGTGCAACAAAGCGGCCAAATTCTACTACCCGAACTACGCGCTCAATGTTTACACGAACTTCGCTACTCTGTACCCGTAACTATGGTCTCACGCTACGATGCTTATTTATTACGCTGGAGTGTCGGAGAGAAATAAATATACCTGCTTCAGAGATAATTCTGTCACTCTTCTTGCCTTCACATGCACACCAATGATGCCTCGCAATATCGTAAACCCACCATTGGCGGTTTTCAGTACTCTTTTTATTGTTTCCGCATCCCTCTCCTCGTCTAAAACGAATATAAACACATGTATGCATTCTCAAATAAGAATGATGGGAATATTTACATTTGACGTGTATGACGAGGGCGCACTTTTTGCCACTGCGAAGCTTATGAGTGCGTATATGGCATCGGAGGCTATGCGACGGGACCTTGTTGAGGCATGGCAGAAGGCCAAGGAGAAGGAGGAGGATCCAGTTAAGAAGGCAAAGATCGACGAGGATGCCCCCGGTAATTAGCAATATTAAAAAAAAAAAGGCATGGAGTAGTATACAATACACACCTTCAAGGCAATAATATTGTGCTGAATTGTTCCGCTCTCCCAGTATTTTGTTGCACAGTATTGTCAAGAGTTCACGACTCAAGCCTCCACAATTGATGCCATTCTCGCCAACAAACTGCACCTATTCTTTTATTACGTATGTGAACATTATGACATATTACACAAAAACATTCAACCACGTCACTATAGTTCCTGCTTTGTAACCACTTGCAAACGTTTTCGACACTCATTTCTTTCTTTGACACCTCAAATGAGCTTACATTTTAGAAAAGTGAGGCACGTATGCAACTCAAATAAGAATGATGAGAATATTTACTCTGGAAACATTGAACCAAGTCTTTATAATCGCTCCGTTTCAACCACAAACTTCTTGGACACTCATTCTATCTTTGACACCTCAATGGTCTGCGGGCATGTTTATTTCTCATGGTCTTCATATTTACTTCCCTGTTGGACGCATATTGCACAGTGTGATATTAAGATTATGTATTCGGCCGTATATGATTGTAGGAATTAAGGAAAAGACTCTTTCAAAATCACTTACCTTCTCGAAATCGCTTTATGGTCATCAGAATGATTTCACAAAACTGTAAGGATGCAAGTACACTGGAGTGGCAGAGAGAAAATAAATATACCTGCTTCAGAGATGCCATTCACTTATTGTCGTTAAGCAGTCGTCACCTGTAGGGGAAGAGGCAAGTAAGGTTACTTCCAGCAATCCATTCACCAAAATCAGGGTTCAGACCCTAGGGTGATGGTGGTGTACTGAGGTTGACCACCTTGAAGATGAACTGTACAGTTCCGCAAGGTGGATTGTCGGAATCGCCCTGGTATAATGTGTTCCTATATTAAGTAACCTGTATAACAATGATACAGTGATCACTGCTGCTTGCATCTTACCCGCAAATGGCATGAAGTAGTATACAATACACACCTTCAAGGCAATAACATTGTGCTGAATTGTTCTGCTCTCCCAGTAGGCATCCTTTATTTCATTGCACAGTATTGTCAAGAGTTCATGACTCAAGCCTCCACAATTGATGCCATTCTCACCAACAAACTGCACCTATAAATGTAGGAGTTAAGGAAAAATCTTTTTGATCGAGGCAGGTTCATAATTGATATACAGATTGCTCCAACACTTTGTGGTGTGTGCTTAAAGGGGCTGAACCAGTCAATAAGGCCAATGATGATGGTGAGCATATGTTTTCCATTAATGCAGCTGTGATGGGAGGCATATTAAATGTAAGAAAACTTGCAGTTTGTCTGTCCTCCCCTCCTTCCTGACGTACAGGTATAAATTGCTTCATATCGCTCTTGTACGAGGCCCTCAGTTACTATTTGTACCACATACATTTTAGGCTCTCTTTGCAGAGATCGTCCTGCTCCTCTTGCTTATATGGTGTATCCATAAGTACATGTAATTGGTCGTCCCTTTCTGCATCTACAAGGTACTTAATATTTTACTTTTGAGAAAAGTGGCAGTAAAAATATGAACCATTACAGAAATAGCTATGTCATGGTTGTAGATGTCGTGGAGGAGGAGAGTGTCGTCTATACATGGAACATGGAGGTCGTGTTTTTGGGGAGTGCTGCTCGAACTTTTTTTTTTTTTGGTTATGTTGTTGCTGTTGCAATTGCAGGTTATGAGATGCTTTTGGTGTAGGATTTTGAGTTCTTGCTGGTTTGGTAGGTCCCATTGTTGTGTCAGGTGTTTTTTAGTGGGAGGGGGGTCTTCTTGTGTCGTAGAGTGTTTTGAAGAATACTCTATCTGGTTGACAGGTGTATGTGGGTAGATGTTTAGCTTATCTGTCCATATCACATCGTGGAAGGTATCCTGCTGATCAAATCGTGATGAAGCCAACTTATGGTTAAGGTTACATGTAACTGTGCTCTTGTGTACAGCTAACATGTGTACAGTACCTGATGTTGGTGATATTAGCTGCTGTTGGCCATGGCTCGGGAGATATCATGTCATATTGCTGCCTTGAATCATGCAACAAATCATAGGGCTGCCCGCAGTGAAATGAGACTTGGATGCACTGCCAAAAATAAAATTACAATAAAACCTCCATGCATGCTTATATAATTGTTTACCATTCTTCATATCGTTGAAATGAAGACCTTCAGCCTTTCCTATCTCAAGAACATGGTTCTGTAATGGTATTCCATCTTGTGAACCAAGATACATCCTGGTTGTTAAATACATACTTCATCTCCTGGACCATCTATAGTGGACATAATGACATATATGCTTCATATTGAAACTAACCCAACTATAGCTTTGAAGTAGAGGGTATCTCTCTACCAGTGTAGACGTTTGTAATACGTTTTTAATAACTTAGGTTCTTCTTATTGGAAAGGTTTTTTCCATTTCCTTCTCTAAAGTCTTCGTATCTTTTTTCTTAATAGCCATCTTCATCAACTGGATGCTTTTTCTTCACTTCCTTCAACTTTTTCATCAATGACCAGGGGTGTAAATGACATTACCCTGGTCGGATACAATGGCTTAAGATGTTGTGCCTTTGCTGGCTTTGGCTCTCTTAAACCTCGTCTTTGTTTCCCCTCTCCTCGAAAAGCCTTTAACTTGCATCTGAGGGATTCAGCCAAAAAATCCTGTTGAAAAAATATACATAATAACATACAACCAAAAGGAATCAAACTCTTGCATCACTTTTTTTCTGTCCTGAAAAATGGGTAACTAGCATAAATCGAAACAACCACATTATGCAGCTCTTCTCGAGATGGGTAGTTTTTAGTCGTAAATATGTCTCTTGCTATGGCTGCTAAAAACTTTGATCTTTCTCTTTGGGACAATTGCTGCTTTCAAGAGCTTCCATAGTGCCGGGACAGAAGTTTCTTGGTAGAACATATGGTTTTGGTAGGGGTGGCTCGCCATCTCGTTTTCTCCATCTCCTTCTCTAAAGCCTTCACATCTTGTCTCTTAGTGGCCAACTTCATAATCTGGATACTCTTTCGTTCACTTTCCTCCATTTCATCAGATATTACCAGGGGTGTAAACGGCATTACCCTGGTCGGAAATAAGAGGCTTAATATTCTGTGCCTTTGGCTCTCTAAACCCTCTTCTTTCTTTCCCCTCACTTCGGAAAGCCTTCAATTTACACCTTAGGGAATCAGCCAAAAAATCCTGTTGAAAAAATATACATAATAACATGCAACAAAAAAAAAAATCGAACTTGCATCACTTTTTTCAGTCCTTAAAAATGGGTAAGAGGCATAAATAGAAACTACTGCATTATGTAGCCTATCCCTGGATGGATAGTTTTTAGTTGTAAAGATGTCCCTTGCTATTGCTGTCAAAAACTTCGATCTTTGTTTTCAAGACAATTCCTGCTTTTCTAGACCTTCCATTATGCAGGGATTGAAGTTTCTCGGGAATAACATATGGGCTCGCCATCTCGTTTAGCGAGGTACCTCCTCCGCTTCTTTACACATCTCATCTGTTGCAAAAACTAAGATGTATAAATTCTTCAGCAGCTACAGCTGCACAAAGATACAGTAGTATGGAATACCAGTACATCCGCGGGCCGTCTATCGCTTGGCGAAGTGAACATTGATGCAAGCTTTACCATGTACATGTACCATGTATACTCCAAGCCATTAATAATTAGAATAACGCCCTGCGCACAGCTCTCTGCGCATGCGGCCGGATCTAGCTGGACAAAAGGGTCCATAATTACACCCAACAGTGAACCGGACCCTCTAAAAACATGTGCACGCACACACAAAAAGCATACTCACTGCTAGCAGCTGCAGCTGCAACAACGATAAAAGCTATGAAGCACATCTTTCCGAGGGCTCTTGCTTGCATGAGAAGTTGTGAACATTGATGCAAGCTTTAATACCATGTGCCAACATATATACTCCAGGCCATAATTATTAATAATTAGAATAACGCCCTGCGCATTGCTCTCTGTGGCTCGCCATCTCGTTTTGCCTCCGCTTCTTTACACTTCTCATCTGTCGCGGGCGGCGTGAATGATTCGCCACATGTATGCTAAGAGCTCCAGAGCTTTGTGCGGGAACTTGCGTGATAGTATGGCCGCCATCCCCGTTAAGCATTCCGCCCACACGAGAATGTCCGACACGGGAGCCCTCCGGCCGTGATCCTTGGACTCGGAGCCGTCAGTTGCCCACGACTCCTGAAGGAGTTAGGACATTTCCACGAACTCGAGGCCCTCTATCTGCGCCACCACTTTGGCCGGGAACCTGGACGCAGGATCGAAAGCACCCAACGCGAGTTGTATCGGTCCCCACTGACCCTCCGAACATATTACATGTGGGTCCGTTTATACCTGAGGCTATAGGTCTGACGGGTATTTCCACTTGTTTGTTTTGTATAGAAAATGTATGTAAGGCATGTTCATAGGGTTTTTGGGTAACATGAATTCATATTCTGTTTTATCTATGTATCCAACTTAGTATATTTCTGTGAGGAATTTTGAAATTCTGTTTGCTAAGTCTGAGGTGGGATTATGAGTTAGCGGAGTGTATGTTTGGATGTCAGAAAGATGTTTTTCTCCATCAGTTATATATTTGGTTTTGTTTGTAACTGTAAGGGCGACACCTTTATCAGCAGTTTTGATAAGTTTTGATGCCAGCCCCGTCGCTGCGGGCTCGTCCGTCTGCGTAAATGTCGGCAGTTGCAGCCCCGATGGTTGCGTCGGCGGGAGATCCGACCGACCTGGGAACGAACGACGGCAGAGTAAAGGCACGTCCATGCACTACGCACAATGAATGCAAGCCTTGCATCGAAAGGGGCCCCGACTCGCCGAGCCGCCTTCCCGAATGGGAACAAACGAAGGAGGAAAACGGTTATGCTATTAAAACCATGCAGCCCCGCATGTCGAGACCAGCCCGGCGGCTCGATCGGTTCGATTCGCACACGTGCAGCGGGCATCACAAGTGAAACAGGGCTTACCGCTGCTCCCTTGTGCCCCCGCATCCGCATCCTGGGGTCGCCCCAGCTGTCCCTGACTGGTACCTGGAGCTGAGTGGTTCTGCGTCGCCCCAAGGAGCTGGCTGAACCACTCCGCAATATACTGCCTCTGTTCGGGGGGTAAACGTCTCCATGTGTCGATTGCAAAGCAAGCAAGCGTCCAACGCGAAACGATACAACGTACACACGTGGCCTGACCAAGCGGCTAGGGGTATATATGAACCGACTGCAACGCGCCAACCAGGTATACAATTACAATGGTCCGAATAGGACGGCACGTGGCTGGCGCCTGGTTAACTGTGCTTAGCTACGCTAAACCTCATGCGTGCTTTTCATCGTACGTACATCACCAAAGCGGCCCTTCGAAAAAATTGGACACCTTTGGTACATCTGTTCTGCGTACACATATATAAGTGGGGTGCACTGAAATGTGCATGCTACAAACTGCCAGTCATTTTGAAGTCTTGTGAGTTGCCGCCCAGCAAGTACTACGACCCGCGCCTGTTCAATGCAGACATTGTATTTGTCCCTTTTGTTTGCTCTGCATTTGTGGGGTAGTTTTTGTGAGCAAGTACGGTGTGGGCCACAGCAGTTATCAGCTTTGCTCGCTGGCGACTCTTTTAAGTGGTCGAGCTTGTAGACCTATAGGCCCCTATATATACATGTAATCAAGGAAAAGCACACCTCCCCATCAGTGTAACTGTATTGGGGTATTTCCTGCGTACATGATACAAACGTATCAAAAATATTACCTGCAACTTTTAATGAGTACAAGTAGTAACTGAACTGTTACCTGCATCCTTTGGTCAGCAACGCGGTGTAATTTGGGTGGCATTTCTTCCACATACAATGTAGCCTAGCAACTGAACTAAATACTTGACAATATCAACAGCAGGAACAAAAAAAAGTTGCAAATTCAAAATTATAGCCTTCTCACCTTGAGAAAATGAGCCCACTTTTAAACATACCAGCCAATCAAAATCTTTAAAAAGAAAACATGCATTTATAAGTATTAATATGCATGTACATCGTTATGTAGGAATGATGTCCAAGTCACTTGTATAGTTGATTGTGAAGGTTCTGTGCAGGCAGCATGTAATACATTTTCCCCCATCTTATCATCCAGTGTATCGTCCCTTGCATGAGCTCACTGTAC